>QVRM01005012.1:0-227500 GCA_003439945.1 Dermanyssus gallinae | reverse complement strand
GCCAAGACGTGAGACGCGGGTGACTGACGCACGTAAGTAATAGCAGAGTAGAGAAACGAGTACGCGTCTGATTGAATGACCGAGCGCGAGAGACGCGAGGTGGGTGGTCGCCTGGCTGGCCGCTTAATGCAAGCTCTTCCCGCTCTGCCTTACATCGTCTTGTTTCCAAGTAGGGCAGCGCCAGGTCGTTGTCGACATTCTATATATATATATATATATATATATATATATATATATATATATATATATATATATATATATATATATATATATATATATATATTATTTAAAGATTGCACTGACCGCTGCTTGTAGGATACACCTCATGTGGCCCCACTAATCGAAAGCGAATCTCGACAAACTACCCGGCAGAATTAATGTCGCTAGCAGTTTTCTAAAAAAAGATACCAGTAGCCTGCTGCACCACTCTTTGTAGAAACCTCAGAAATTTCTTACGCTTTACCAAAAACGGAGACTTTCGAGAATCGTCTCGCTGAGTGAGAATATCACGTTTGCGGAGAACAGAAGTTTGATGACCACTAATTACTGGACGGGTTCGTGCTGTGAAAATGGGTACCTTATTACCGGGTTTGAAATACTTGGTATTCTTATGAAGTTATGTGTACAAAATGAGCTTCATGAAATATCAAACGAGTGCGAATGCAAGCTATGGTAGAGAATCGTGTGATCTGTACGACCTCCGACAGTGTACAAAAGCGATATCGCTGTCGAAAGTAAAGTAGGAAAACGGCAATACAAACGTATATAAACCAAATACTGGGCAATACATGGTTGGAATCGCATGGATGACGAATGTGGGTCTTGCATGCGTGTACTTTTACTTATACACTCCTTTACATGAATATTATGTGCGTGTACATGACCCGTTTTGACGGTTGGGTTTCCTATCACCATTGCTGATAATACGACCCTCGACGTAGTAGGCACTGACAAATTGCATCATTCAATCACAATATGATTGTTTGTTGGCCCGGTTGTGATAAGTGATCGCACCCGCCAATAGATCGAGTTTTTATGCATCAATAGTCGACTTACAAGGTTAGATCGCCATGGTGGTTGACACATTGCCGGAAGCAAATAGATTTACGTCAACTCCTCGATTGCGTGGAAGAAATAGATCTACGGATTAAGTTGGTTCTTTGTTGATTCTGTCGGATCTGGTTAAGGATTGGCCTGCAATCGCTGCGTGGTTTCTCGTGCCGAAGAAAGCAGTGGTTTGACAAGCGAGCACCCGGCTAAAGATAAAGGTGTGCATTGCTGATGGCCTACCAGCAAGCAGGCTTGACCAGCCAGAAAACAAGTTAATTTCATCATGCCTAGACAGAGCATCCCTCATGTACCTTGAACAAATGACCCCAGTTGCCGTGCCAGGAAGGCAAGATTCGTAAGGGAAGTGACTCAAAGTTTCAGGCCCAGAAGTAAAAACATATGGAAATGACCAGTGAGCAGCTGCCATGATATCGTGTTGGGCTTTAAAGTCTGCTTTGTGCAAAAATTCCAAAAATGTGTACTAAACTTATAGACGTTGCAATATAGATGCTAATGTGTTTCTCGACGTTCCTCAAACGTCAGAGTGTTACTGCACCGACTCTCCAATTCTATTCAGGCCTGGCATATCGCGAAAGAAACGTAACTACAAACATAAAAAAATAATCATGAATAGGTATAACATTAACACTAGGCAGCATATGTGATATATACGCCCGTCGTAGTATTAATGTGTTTTTAGCTGATTCTTATAATGATATTTCGAATCAAATCTACGGAAATAAAATCGGTAGAATATTGATAATAATTTATTTAGCATGTCGACCTTTTGTGCGTTCCTATTGTTGTACAGACATGAACACGGTTTAATTGCTGTTGTGAGATAATCATACCGGAGCGAGTATACAATTCTACTATCACCATCATCATAATCGTATTTTTAATTTCATTATACCATAGTAGGTACACATTAATGCAATATCATCATAACTCCATCACATGAGCTACTACTGGTGAGCTACTATGGGCAACATTACTACACAACATAACTGTACCAGAACAAGAATATTTATATATCATGATACTGGGGCAAGTAAACCTGTCATACGACCAGAATTTACCGTTTAGATCTTTTCCAGTATTATCGGGAAAGGTGAAAGCTTTGACTAAGACGGCAGCAAGCCTGCCGAGCTAGTGGCGGCGTAATCTGGAGAACTAATGCGCAAGTCATGGTTGTCATCTACCGAAGTGTCGCAGATTCAATCCCTATTGTTAATCTAATTTCCTTTGAGCGATGTTGATCGAGAATATATTATAAATCATATGCCGCCATATGAGAGTCAGTAGCCGTGCTGCTAATAGGACTGTTGGGGAAACCCTAGATATCTCAGCATGTCCAGCCCTCCGTGCATTGAGGATCGGCCTCCGACGCGATGAGTTCCAAGCCCGTAGGGGACAGAGGATAGTCTATAACAAAAAACAACCCCCTTAAAAATGTTTTAAAGTTCTAAGTTTACCGAGCGATCGCTAGAGAAGTTTTTTTATTCCGCTCAGGTGTACAAGAAGTTCCCGGTTGCACGAGGTAAGCAGAGTATCGGTGGGTTACTCGGTGTCCGGCCGGCTCTTGTCGAGAGATCCACAACGCGCACACTGCCGCGTGGTGGATACGGCCACTGTTGCGGCACCGCCAGGCGGCAGCAACACATGTGCGCATATGAAAAATTCACCGTCGTTTGGAACTTTCTCAGGCGGCCTTCGCACGACTCGCCCTGCTGCAATTTGACGACTTTAGCAAGTGTGCTAGCCTATTTTTATGTTCGTTCTTTTTTGCATCGGCAAAAACCGCACCCAGGAACTAGTCGCCTAACTGAGTTCGATTAGTGTACAAGTCAAGCAACTTGATAAAAAGATTCTTTGTCTTTGTTCTTAGAGTCATCACTATCATTATCGGTATAGTCTCTGCTTTGTAATCTCTACCTGTGCCTTTTCTGCATCCTTACCTAATCCTAGCCCTTCCCCTAACTTTAGATCCCTAACCCCTCCTTATTGCTCACACTCCTACTACCACGGGTTGAACTAGAGGTTTATTCGAGTACTAGTTTAGGCGGCAATGCCTTTTGCTTGCGTTCGTTCTTGAGTAACTGGCGTTGTTGTTGTCGTCGTCGTTGTCGTCGTTCACGCTGCTGTCGTTGATTTTGCGTTTACTGCCACTGTTGTTAGTACCTTGTGGCTATTGTTGTTATTGTGATTATAGAACAAGGTGGACGTGAGATGCATCCAATCCACATCCATATCATAAACGGCGGCGGACTTCAGAACCTTGAAGTTATTTCTTTCTCGAGAGAGATGCCGCATTGTGAATCGGCGGTCTACCGGCACCTCTAGTCGCTAGTCGCTAGATTGCACAACCGATATCATGCACATGAAGAACTGTCGAAAACGAATGGCACAATGCACGGCGCTGCGGGTGTATTCAGCGAGGATCTTGGATCAGATATCCGCAGCATGGCCGTTAGAGACACTCGCGGTTCGCAGTGGTGCGTATCTCAAAACGAACTCAGAGAATATAATATATATATATATATATATATATATATATATATATATATATATATATATATATATATATATATATATTTATATAATATACAGAAACATGCTGAAGGTGGTGTACGTAAACCACCATTTTGCTCTATCGTGCTCAGCGAATGACATCGTCAGTCGAAGTGCAACATTGCCGTGAAGTGCAGAGGGGATAATGCTCGCCTGAGGCGTTGCGAACTCTATGCTGGCCCAACAGCAACTTCGAGGCATCTCTTTAAAGTGCATATTTAATAAGGATCTCCGCCATCCGTCGCGTTCAAGTTTGCGTTCCGTATGTGCTGCTACAGCTTACTTAACACCACACAAGACAGACAAAGGGACGATCTATTGCCACCTGCCGAAAATGGTTGCCAATCCGCAGCGTACCGATGACGCTAGTTTGTAATTGTTATTGATGCACTCGATATGCGCGAAGCACGCGCGAAGGGGAACACCAATGTGAGTTTACCTAATTAAATAAGAAGTACTAGTCTAGTCAAAACAAAAAAAAATAGGCACTAGTGGGAAAATGTTAGTGAAGGTCAGCCACTTTACGAGTAACAAGGGGTTTTTCCAAACGATGATCGCATGAACCTCATAAACGTTCCACGTTCTCGGCAAATTTTAATATGGAAGCTCGGTTACGAGAACACGCATTTCACGTAGTTACGCAAAGTTGCACTGAAACTCTAAGAGGACTAACTTTATGGACGTTATAAAGAGCGTCAAGCCGTCTTGGTTTAGTAGTTCTTGAGGTACATTCCAATGGTGTTTCCTCGATAGTTCATTGCGGACAGGTATTAGCATCTAGTCGAGCCCGGTGGCGTAGTGGATTAAGTCTCCGCCTCGCAACCGGAGGAGACACATAGGTGCGCGGGTTCGAACCCCACCGCTGCACATTTGTATTTATGGGGGTCCGTCTATGAAGCAATGTGAAAAACAGTTCCGTGAACGTTAAATCTTGGCTGAGGGTCAGCCCGAAAACTTTAGGTATTAGCATCTAGCTATATAATAGAGATACCTTAAACGTAATACTGCTACAGAACACAGCGTGCAGCACTCTCTTTGTTATGACATAGTATATATGTAGAGGCCAGGGGTCACGTGCAGCGTGACCGTACAATCCGATCTCGTTTGCGGAAAAGCTGTTGCCTTCAAGCTTTGCGAAGCTGTTGTCTCTAGTAAAGGCCGTCACATCCAAGCAAAACAGGTTGCGTAGCAGGCGAACGGCGACCGATTAAAGCTTGATTGGGATTTACGTTTCGCCGCCTTTGGCGAAGGGCTCATCTCACCGCCTCATCGGGCGTAGGTTCTGTAGGAGCGCAAGCGAGGCTGTTTTGAAGCGCAAGCGCTTCAAAACTCCCGACTACAAGAGCAATTTGCGCGAATTGGATAAGGCACACAAGTGAAGGAAGTAGCAGTGGTATGAACAGTAGGAATTGTATCTGTTGTTATTGCTGTTGTTGTTGTTGTCGTCGCTGTTGTTGTTGTCGTCGTCGTTGCGGTTGTTGTTGTTATTGTTGTTGCTTTAGCAGTGATAGAAGTGAAACAGAAACGCCTGGGCTTCGCTTTTCTTCTTCTTCTGTGATCAGTTTCGCTGATGGCTTTTTGTTTCTCTTTGCCGTCGCCATCGTTGCCGTCGTCGGCTTCCTCTCTCTCTCTGTCTTCCAACAGCTCGGGATCTGTCCTATGGGATGTGGGACGGATTGCTCGGATCAGGGTCGACGGATTGCTCCGTTTCTTCTAGTTAAGTCGTTCGAACAAACTTGACAAACGGCTGCTGCCCCGCCCGATAAGGTGCTCGATTTGCTGGGCCGGCAAGCTTTCCTATTAGCGCAGCAATTGGTTCTGAAAATTGGTTGCACTTAAAAGAAAGATAGAGCAGGAGAGAATAGAGCAAGAGAGAGAGAGAAGAGAGAGAGAGTGAAAGCTGGATCCTTCCCTACATAGGGGGAAAGATACAGCGGCGCCAACGTTTCGAAGCGAGAACTACGAACAAATCTCGCGATAGAACTCCCCGCTGATGCTATCGTACAATACAACGCTTTGTTTTGTTCAGTTTTGTTAAATTACATCCAACTTAACAACAGTGTAGACAATGATTAATTCACATTGTTTTGTTGTTGTTGTTTAATCTGATATTTATATACACTAACAATAGGCGTAGCATCTGTAAGGACTTGACGAGCTAATGTGAAGCCGACCGGTACGTATAGATGGGTACGGCTTGATTTTTTTGTGTTAATAAAAAAAGTCGAGCCTGCAATTAGAGTATGATAATTATGAGCCTGCAAGCATCATTTGATTGGATGTAATATCAACGCTGCGCTCATATTTACGAGGCGTGCTACTTATCAAGGCTCTTCTGCTTCTCCGTGATATCCCCCGACAAAAGTGCGGTTATTAGCGGGGACCGTAAGCTTCGCCTGTGTGGGTTTCACTACCTCAGTCCCAGAGGGATTCACTGCTGTCCCCACTTCGTTGGCTTCTGAATGGGCTGAAGCCGGTCTTGTGAGCGTTGTCTCTCCAAAAAATGGCTGAATCGCTTGTATGCAGAATGCCCTCAACCAGATTCCTGGGACCTTGAACTTTGCAAGCAATTCTTTTCAGCAGAACTGAAAGTAACCGCGGGCCCACATTGTCCTCTGTGCTCGCTTAGTCGTTCGGGAAAGGTTTCGAGAGTTACTCTGTTTTCCTGTAGGATACGTGCGACGATTTGATTGCGTTCGGAAGAAGACTCACCTCTGCAATGGACGCCAACTTCACGGGTGCAGATGTAAATGCATGCCTGAGACCTACAAATACGAAGTACACAAACTGTGTGCCTTGTATAATGCTCATTTTAAACCCATTAGGGAGGTTTTGCGAGCCGTTGCTTGCCATGAAGCGTCCTCTTGCTATCCTCGAATTTTCCTGCGTTTAAAAAACACTGCTAGTTTCTTTGCCACTAGTAAGAGATCAGCAGACCCTTTTTGCGATCCTACACCAGGACGAACGATGAGAGAAGTGTGGATTTTCTTAGCCTTGTGGAGATCACGGTGACAGTGGCATTTTCCCATATCATTAAATTAAGGTGAAAAATAACGTTTGTTGCAATGATAACTTTACTATGTTAATGGTAATATGGATTACCCACTCCTAGAACTAGCATTTGTCTGAACAGGACTAGCTCGCAGCTTATGGTCGATATTGTCGTCATTGCATTAGTGGAATTAGATTGGAATTAAAAATCAGCCAGCGAATCCGAACAATAACAAGACATTTCTTGTGCTCAAGTAAATCATGAAATGCTGGAACTGGTTCCAGATAAAATATTTCTGATTATAAGGCCAATCTTTTGTCCGCCATATTCGATGTCTCCTTCAGGACCTGAGTATAAGAGTATATCGATTGTGGAGATCTACCCTCTGCTCGCCCAGTTGGATCCTTGCCTGTTTGAGTTGGGGGCCGACCCGCAGAGAGACTTCTTCAATTGGCCGGTCTTGCGAGGGCCTTAAAGCTGGGCAGTAATGCGAGTAGTATTCATTAATATCGAAACGCTCGGTAGTGAACGTCTCTTTTAAAATGACAATATCCTAATTTGCGAGGTCGCCGTTTGAGACGACCGAAAACACTGTTCGTATGCCCTCATAATACCACTGGCACATCCATAATTGACCGGTCGGCCTCTGGAACGATTTGACCGTTAGTTGCGGGTGTTGGACTAGTGGAATCATCGTACCGAGTTTTGCTATTCTGGGTGTTCTTGTTGGTCTCGCTTGCAACATTTAACTCCTTAATAACTTCTTCGAACGACTAAAACTATGACGTAGGGTCTAGGGCTAATGTAGTTTGTCGTCACGTTCGCTGGGGGACAATTGTTTACACCCCGTAATTTTTGATTTAAACAAAACGAAGAAGTACTACGACGTAACTATTAAAGTGACCTTCTGCTCAACTTTTGTGCTGCATTTCGTCCCGACCAGAATAACCTCTCCTTTATTATCTGGCTTTTTCAGTGACGGTAGTTCCAAAAAAGCAGGCCTAATGTGAGCTGCAGTATGGGCAAAGCACCTGCTGTTTCGTCATCGTATAGCTTGGCAGGCTTAATAAGCATTGTCCTTCGGGTTTTCATGAGAGCCTGATATATGATGGAGCCGCCATCGCAGAGCACTTTAAGAGCAGCGTTGGATGTTGTGGCACTCTTTATGTAGCACCAGGATTGAATAAGCCGTGAACTTGGCTTTCGCGGCATATTGATCCTTCGATCGTCGCTATCCCATAACGAAGTTCGTCTTTTCTGATGTCAAAACAGTCGTCCCGACCTGGAAGGAAGAAAGCTCCAAATGTAGTACCAGGAGCTTCTGCAATTTTTTTTTTCATTGCTTATAATTTCTAACCTTGTTATGTGATGCAGATTCATCGCTGTGAGCTGTTGACTATTAGGCAGCTGCATTCGCAACGAATTTGGGAGCTTCTTTACTAAAGAATCGCCGAAGAGTAAAGTCGTTGTCGTCGTCGCGCTCACAGCATTGGTGGCGGGCGTCGGCTGCATCGCAATCTGATCTTGCGGCTGGTCGTGGATTTTCTCACGCAAGTCAACCAGTACTCTTTCGATGGAGGTGCTCCTTTGGAACAGCAAACCAGTGCGAGTACGTCGGTAAGCACCCGGTCGGCTGAGCTTTCGAGCGCTGAATGAACCCGAGGCAAAATGCTGCTGCCCAGTGGGTCACTGACACAGCAGAGGGCACATCTGTACCCATAACAATTTTGTTGTACAAGAGGGCACATCTGTACCCATAAAAATTTTGTTGGCTGGGGACTAATAGGCAGTGCGCGTGCAAATAGTACTAGCAGCCTACACACTGTATACCAGTTCCATGTACAAATGATTGCACGCATCTAATGCAATTCATGGTTACATGTGTCAGGGCTTGCCCGGCCCGACCTTATCTGTGAGACGGTCTCTTGTTGCATTTGCCATTTGAACCGCTGTTGGTTGTTGCTCTAGTAAGTTAATGCGCGTTTAAAAAAACTCCGGGGTTTGAACGCACGGTAGTTCGCTGTGCAACCGCTGCTCCACTGTGAACTCGGTAGGTTGGCGAACACTTTAGCGACTAAACTTTATTTGGCTAAATACCGTAGGTGGAGGTTGTGTTTCCAAGGCAGTACCAAATTGTGTTTTCCAATGCAGTAAGAAACTGTGGAAGCGCTGCAGAGCCATCAATAAAAGCGGAATTTTGCGGAGCGCAACAAAACACGTCAACACAGTAGCGATGAACAGCTGATTTGATAAATTCAACGAGCTATTAGTAACCAGCCGAACCAGCAAATCTACATGACAGCAAAGTTCGCTACCAAATCCTGAAACAATGACGCTCTACCTCACAATCAACTATACAGTAGTACTATAAATATTTCTATACAAATAACCATAGATTGCTGTGTAACCTAAACGACAAAGGCAGGTACACCGCTTCCGTGCCGCAAATCACAGGATCCTAGATCGAATTCTTCTCTGCAGGTGTGCTCTGGCCCCATGAGTCTCAAACTGCAAACAACAAATCAAGAGCAGAACGCCATAGCTCGCCATAGGCATCGCCGTAGGTGGCACAATTGGCGTCGACGCCCCGGGAGCTAGCAGGTCTCAAAGAATGGCATAAAGAAACACTTTAGTATACATTTTTGAGTAGTAATCAAGTTGTTCACGCGTTTATAGGGAATACCCATTTAATTGCATGAGTCGTAGATTACTACATGCAAGGGTATATTATAAATACATATATCGTATGTATATACATATATATATATATATATATATATATATATATAGTTTTGAACATTTTGATTTAAATCGATAGTAAATGCAATATATTACAAAGTCCACTTTATTGAAAAAGAGATAGAGAGAAACAACAACAGCAACAACAAGCGCTCATCATCGATGGTCATCGGTGCTTGTTATTGTTGTTATGCCGTACCATTCCAGACACAGATGCAAGATCTTTATGTAACTTCTGTGCAAAGAGCCATACAGAATCAAGGAATCTCACACTACTAGGCAGTGTGCTCCAAATCTACGGAGACCGGCAAGACATGGAACGGGAGCTGAGTTTGTTTCGGGTATGCGGGTGTACAACAAATATTGTGTCCGCCTTCGCAACCGCCTCCTCCAGTTAGACGATACGAGGGGAACGCTATCTCCGCCATACGTGTACCAGAACGCGAGAGAGGTCTTGTAGGCAATATCGTGGCCACCCCCTGCAAACATGGGTGACAAGCGTGGATGGCGCCGCCTGGTAGAGATGGTACGGATTGCATCATTTGAATTGCGTGAGCCCTACGGAAAATCCCAGCGTAATTCGCGAAAACGAAACGTCAGCTTTCAGCCTATCCAGCGAGTGCAGTAGAAGAGGGCGGCGTCGCCTGCAATGGCTTGCAACAACGGCCTATGCGTGACGAGGATACCACAAAACAAGGAAACCCCACGTCGGCCACCACACCACGAGCAAACAAATCGTACGTAGTACCGCGTCGCCTGCGGGCGTAGCCGACCTCAAAACAACCCCCCGGAATAGGATAGGAGGTCTAGCCCGAGCCCTGCCCCGCCGTTGTCTGCGCCGCTATTGTCGGTCGTAGCTCTTGCAGGAAAACGGCCATGCCTTGCGCCTGCAAGACAAAAAACAATGGGCATGACACAACGGAAGCGCGCACCAACAAAAGAACTTCCGTTGCACGTCTGGCCGGCTAGTTTTCAATATGGGGGGAAGCATTTTCCCTTAACATGCCACTGCCTGGGCTTCGACAGCCTGGCGCTGTTACTTGCTGCTTTGGCTGGTGCGACTGCTTTTAGCTAGCGGCCTTTCGGCATCTAGAGAACACGAGAGTTCGGCCCTCTTGAAAACGGTGGAGGCGAGCCAATCCTCAGCAGGCCAGCCCGCCTAAATGAGGCAAATCCTTCCACGCCGTGTTCGCTGACGCGGCAGAACACGTGAGGAGTGAGCAAGAGAAAGAAAATGAACGACAAGAGCGCACGCCATGCCATGACACAACTACGCTAATTGATTGGCTCGCACCCAACTAGTGTAACGAGATACGCTGTCATATCAACTATGGACGGTTCATTGTAACCTAGTTTGATACACAAAAAAAAAACAGACAAAATAACATCTCCACAAAAAAGCGCTGCTCAAAACTACTATAAAAGGATGGCTGCCTCCAAAAATGTGGTTGTCTTCGCGCATATCCTGCTTTTGATTGAGTCAACTACCAACGACTACAAAGTTGGCTATACCGCGGCGTAAAATGTATCATGCAGCATCTGGCGTTGTACATAGCTTCGCTTCTGATCTTCCACTACGCTACTGTACATCGCACTCATTCACTACTTTGTATTCTCTAATTATAGGCGTCGAATTAGCAATTAGTTCATGATAACATTCAATCACTATAATTCATGGCAAATTGTGCCATAATAGTAAAACAGTAATAACAGGTAAATTCCGCGTAACATTCGGTCTGAAAATTTGGGCGTAGCAACTACAGATCTGCGTAATTCTGGTGTCAAAGAGGCATTGTTTGTAAACTGTTTTTTGACTACAATCGTCAGGTCATACTCCGTCCGTTACACTAGCTTGGTTTATTTAAGGTGCCAAAAAGGCACGATAAAACAAGCTCATTTGCTAAAACTATTTATTGTATCCGTTTAGAAACTATTCTAGCGGAAAAACTTGGCTACCATGATATACCCCATGCGCATAGCGATTGTATAGAGGGCTACCATCTCCTGTCACCTCGTACCGTTTCGTGCAACCTCTACTCTGAAACCCAAACGTAATTCTATCAACGACATTTCTAAACACTTGACCGCCTCTATAACAAAGTAGCTATCCTCTCGGCCATTGAAAATTAGTATGCACCTCAATGGTGGCTATGCACCTAGCTGTTAGGGATTCCTTGTATTCCAGGAAATCGTAACCGCACAGTCAATACTTCGATATTCGGCAGATATTTTCATGTCCAAGTTGGTAATCGCGTAATCGAGTAAATCATCAACTGATCCACGCTTTAGATCGAGACTAAATCCCACTATTAGAGGTGCAGTACTTTAAGTATAGCGATGATTACAATAGTCACAACTCGAGTTGAGTCTGCCTATAAGAAACTTTAGCAAACTCTGGCTTTACACGTTTGGCACCAGAAGAATCGTATGCAACTCAGTGTGTCAAACTAAAGCATAGGAAACCGAGCAAGGTGGCTTAGTAGCAAATCCACTGGCTTGCATTTAGAAGGTCGTGCGTTTAAGTCCAGGGCCGGCCACTCTTAAATTGGTTTTCATGGTTTCGAATTTAGGCAAGGTGCATGTCGGAATGAACACGATCGGACAAACAACGAACAAGGAGCATTACATTACTTGCATTACCATAAAACTCCAGTATTATTATTATTTAAAAACAACAACAACAACAACAGCAACGACAACAGAGCTATTAGGATTGTAGAGAATGTCCTTTTGACAACAACAACAAAGAGGAGTTAATCACGGAATTGCAGTCTCTTACAACGCTTAAGTTTTTGGAGTCAAAATAAGTAGCTAAACTACACGTTGAAAAACGCGACTGACGCTGTGACATTCAATCATTCAATTGAAGAGATCTCCGAATCATTGGCAGACGGTGAACGAGCGCGTGGCAGCTGGTACTATTCGATCTAAAAATCGAACTTCAAATACAGTTGAACGGCGGGAGCGGAGACGAGATCTCGGGCGTCTCTCACACGAGGGGTGCCTCGAGTCATTTTAAAAGCTAAAATTGCTACCTAGAGGATTATGAGCTGAAATTATATTACCAACCAGGTATTTGCGTCGCCATGGAATATTGTCTTAAGCGCGTCATTCTGAGTTGTTTTAGCGGTAACAGCGTAACACTTTAGCACTATATTGTCTTTATGAGTTCTAAACATGTAGCAGTTTTGGACGAGGCCACAGCTCCAGAGGTTTATTTTATCCGCGTTTACAACAATTCCAAGAATGTCGACACTTTCATTGATCCTCTTAGTTTTAGAAAGGGAGAGAGAGAGAGTAGTGTAATTGCATCTGCATCGCTGTACCAATGTTGGGTTCGACATCCAGGGACGGATTCCTGAGGTAATTTGACTGGTGCTCCCTGAGGTCCTTTTCCTGATGATCTCTGATATAATTTAATGGATCGAGCGACATGATATCGTAGTATCTCACTTTTTTTTAGCTAATCTCTTTTCTGAGGATTAACATATTCTTGTCTTGCTTGACGCAAAAATTCGACTCGTTTTGACTGAAACAAAAGAGTTTGTTTTGTGTCCAATCAACGTTTATGTTCAGCCCCTCCTTCAACACTGTGCGGTTTTGAAGCTTAAGATAGCACTTAAGACATGTTCAATGTTTTACAAGAGCAACTTGCTTCCATATCTAATCTGATATCCGATCCAATAGGTTTAAGAGCCGCTTTCTAGTGACTCTCCGAGTAATTGATCTATTTGGTGGGCACGAATGCGTCAAAATAATGTTCCATCATTTTCCACCATTTCTCACATATGCTACTGTGATACTAGCCGTTCAAGCCGTTACAAAATGCGTAACTTTGATTCAAAGTATCAGCCTGCCCCAAAAGGTATATAAAAACGCCATCCAATTGATCATCTCCCAAAACCCTCCTGAAAACTGCACGACAGTGACGGTTCCAAGGCGTAGATTATTTATTAGTTATATAAATCTTAACTTAATATGAACTTAGATTAAAACGACCTCTGAAAAAAGAATAACCTCCGTAAGCCTAGCATAAAAGTCTACTATAAAATCCGAGTAAGGGACCTCCTAGCAGGAGCAAAAAGGTGGATCTTGTCGGCATGGGAAGCCTCCTGTAATAAGCGATGCAAAGTTAAATAGAATTTCTTAAAAACGCTCATATTTTCCAGAAGGGCATGTCTGGAAAAAAAATAAATAAATAGAAAAATAAAATATATAACTAGTTTTTCATCAGACCAATAGCTTTTGAATTTAGCAAGAACTAGGAGAGCTGCCAACTACGGTGCCCTATAACAAGCGTAGCAAAGCTCATTGGCGCATAAATAAAATTTGCTTAGGTAGATGAAAATGTTTCTATAAACGTAAGAAAATAAATAAAGATAATAACAATATCAATGGCAGTGTAGTTGTATGGTTAGAAATGAGAGTCGTTTTTTTTAATCGTTAGCATAGGAATAACGCAAGTGTTCGTCAGGCAACGTTACAAACGGTTTAGGGTTGGGACCCGTGACAAGTCATTTTTATTTGGCACGCGGTTACCAAAAACTGGTCGCGCGCAACATCGTTGCTTTCCAGCTAACCAGCATGTATTTTTGTTTTCGATTTTTACTCTTAGTGATTCTTTCTCTCTTCTTTTTCTCCATGTGCTTCGTAGTCGCCGGCACTCGATTCTATCTTCGACGCCTGCCAGTCAATACTATAGCGGCGGTTTCGTGTCGTCACCTCATTTCCTCTATCTCAAATGAGAGCGCGATGTTTTTTGCACTGGCAATGACCGTGTCGACGGTGGCGGCAGCAGTAGTAGTAATTGAAAGAAGAATGAAAGGTTTCGAGTATTTTTCAAAAACCGTTCACTTACTGTTCTTATCTGGACATCCAGAATTTGGCCATGATGCAATATTTTCTTGTTGTAGTTCTGTTTCTGTTGATGTTGTTGTTTCTATTGTTGTTGTTGTTTCTGTTGTTGTTTCTGTTGATGTTGTTGTTGTCGTTGTTTCTGTTATTGTTGTCTTTGTTTCTGTTGTTATTGTCGTTGTTTCTGTTGTTGTTGTCGTTGTTTCTGTTGTTGTTGTCGTTGTTTCTGTTGTCGCCGTTTCGTCAGTCATCGTCCTTGTTCATCAGTGCTACCGATTGGCGCGGGACAGAGCTAACTGGGCTATCAGGAAGTCGGCGTTTTGTGAGAACGCGTCGCGACACCCATGCAGCAGCACATCAAACATTACGCAGCGCGCGGCGTATCCATCTATATATGAGTGTGTATGCATGTGTGCCAGTCGACGAACCAGCGTCGCCTCTCGACAGCCTTTCCAGCGACAGCCCTAGCTACTGTTTCTATCTTTTGTGCGAGTGCGTCGCCTCCAGGTGCAGGCGAGATGTATCGATGTGTCCTCTACAGGAAAGACACGACACGACTAGTCAGTGTGTCCAACAACCTACCTCGAAGATAGCTCTAGGGCCTTTCAAGGCCCGACGGCCGATCGTCATCGGTGTCACCGTCTTCGTGGTCGTCGTCATCGTCGTCGATTCCAGGCAAGAACATAGGCCAAGAAGGCAAGGCTGGAAGAGAGCGGCGGAAAGTGCGGTTGTACTTGTCTCACGGCCGAAATGGCAAAGAGATGAGCGAATACGGCGGGAGCTGCCTCGGCATTCGGGACACTTATGGGAGAGGTGCCGTCCTCTGCTGGTTTCTAGGCTGGAGATTCGAGTCGTTCTGAACGACTCGACCAGCACCGGAGAAGACGCACGCGATAATGTGCGGCGTCTTCGTTGCCTGCTGCTCTCTGCACACGAGTTCTCGGCGTCAGTATTCTCGGCCTTGACTCCAGTCTGCCGATCTATCACAGATACGTCTTGCTTGCCTTTCTGTACCTCTCTCTCTCTCCCTTTCTTCCTCGGTTTCCATGCACTCATCAATCCATCTAGCTGAGCGGCGAGAGAATCTTTCCAGATATCTATGCGTTTTTCACTGATCTCCGTCTCTCTCTCTCTCCCTCGCTCTCTGAACCGCTGCTGCCTTATTTTCTTTTCATTTGTTCATGATGTGTACACGCGACGTGGCTCATCTTCGTGGAACACCAAACTCGCAAACCTGTCCGCCTTCCAGCGACAGCAACGACCCCATCGGCGACGCGTCGCTAGTGTCACCTTTGTTGTTGTTGTTGCTGTTGCTGTTGTTGTTGCTGTTGCTGTTGTTGTTGTTGTTGATGTTGTTACTGTTGTTGTTATTGATGTTGTTGTTGTGTTTGTTGTTGTTGCTGTTGTTGTTGTTGTTGTTGTTGTTGTTGCTGTTGTGGTGCTAGCGTAAAGAATGGCAGGAAGCGCGCTAGAAAAAGTCCTGGAAGACGAGAAGTGGCGGCCCGCTGAAATGCTGTGCGCTGCAAAAGCTAATACGAGTAAAAGTTGTCCTCGTCGTCTTCGTCGACATCCTCAGACGGAATCAGGACAGACCGCACCGCTTTGACGCCCTACTGTACCGCGAAGATCCATTCAGACAGGTAAGCGTGTGCGTGTTCAAAAGCGACGGCATGATTTGGAGACGCAGAGCGGGAAGTGTGTAAGATATATATGTATATAGATATATATATATATATATATATATATATATAGAGATAGAGAGAGAGATAGAGAGCGCAAACGCGAGTGTATAGGAGGGAGAGAGCAAAAAAGCAGAGAGCAACTAAGAGCAGTGAAAAGACGGAGCACGAGCGGAAACCCAGATAAAAAATGCTATTCGATTGCTTTTTATGCTCTTTCTTCTTCTTTGGCTTTTTCTTCTCATGCCTCTTCAGCTTCCCCAAGTAGACGCTGATTAATTGCCGTGTCGGCTATAACTGTAATCGCCAATAGCCAAACTTAATGGCACGTGTGAAAATGCCCGGCCATCATTTCTACACACGGCGCAGCGTGACGGAGTCTGTAACGTGCCAACTACCCTACTACAGCTACTGCCACTGACTAAACGACTGAGCATGCATGTATATGTATATATATATATATATATATATATCCAAGAGAAAACAGGCACGCTTTGTCTTTCCTTTTTCTCCTAGCTCTTTCACACATGTATATATATATATATATATATGACAGAAAGAGCTAGAAGAAAGAGGAGCAGCTAAGCGTGCCTGCTCTCTCGTGAAGAAGTCTGAACGCCTCGGATGAACGCCTCGTCACAAAGGCGTATCAGCGACTACCCGGCGTCTTGTTCGGGAAGCGATCAAGACCGCGTTTTGCCCCGGCGGCAACGTATGCCGAGAAATTGCCTATTGATCCTTCAGAAAGGTCGTTAACACGCATCCTGCACTTCAAAGCGGCGTATCGCCCGAGCGCGGCCTCTCTACCCACTTTGAGGCCTAAAGACGGTCTCGTATTGGTTGTGGACAGCGGATATATATATATATATATATATATATACATACATATAGTTATTTGTATACCATAATTAAAAATTTACGACAGTTTGCCTCAACGGGATCCCAGAAGCTGATTGAAAAAATAAATCGCCTTAATCTGTTCGGCGTTATAAAACTGCAGTGACCAAATATTCGTTTTGTAGTTTTCGAATCTTAATAAAATACCAAACTTGGTTACAAATTGTTAGATGCATGATTTACACCGCGTCTTATCTACAAGCTTGAAACGACAACACGACTAGGCTGTCAATTAAAATACGAATTTAATTAAAACAAATACATTGGCTGCAGCCACTGATAATAAACGGAAATCAGCTTTTTATTAAATTAACCACAAAGCGGTACTCACGGGATCCCGACGCGTGGGTAAGCACCTCAAAGAGACTCAGCAGTGTGAATTATTCGACGAAATCACTCTCTCAGATTAGTGCCCTGAGACCTAGGCCTTCTCCTGTAGCATCGGAGTCCCACACGCCGCATCGTTTCTGCTCTTTGTTGGAACAAGTGCCCGCGAAGTACCCTTCAGGGCATCCTAAACGTTCAGCTTAGGCTCCTTGTTACAGGCTTTGCTTCCGACGTCCACAGGAGCAATGGGAATTTGCATGGATTCGCACACTGCTATTTATATCTTAGGTCTTCCAAAAACACCGAGACTGTGGTGTTAAGGATTACCACCACCGGATACTCACCCACGTTTCATCGCCCAAATGTAATAAGCTTGTCGCTACTACGAAGATAAGTGGAGTAAAGTCAAGTGCCCGGATGCATTTTACAATAGACTTTGGGCTTGCTATTAGCTAAGTTAACCCAAGAGCAGTTGATGAGCCACGCGAGTAATATTAATGAGCAGGCGCGACTGAGAGCCGCGATCGATCCAATGGGGTCCTAATGGCTTCAGGCCATTGCCTTACCGCAGCTGGGGTCGATGTTGGACGATACCACACTCCGCATCGTCTCCGATCTGCGCTAGGGGTAATCGGTCTCTAGTTCACAGTACAAGATGCGATATACCCGGTGTCTTTAATTTGCCATCTGCTTCTGTGCTGGTAAAATACGAGAGGATTATTGTTAATACATAATAACTCTTATTATTGGGAGTTCTAGTTTTTGCATGCAAGCATTCAATTTTTTCAAAGTTGTTTTAATGTTTTTTGTATATAGAAACTTAATCTGGAAAATCAAAGAAACTGAATATTTTATATAACAATGGTTTTCACGGAGATTTCGGTGGAGATATGGGATGCGCTCTATACTAAACAAATTTTGTAAATAAACTCTTACCAGCAAACATGGATAATCTCTACGGTGGTAAATGTTGCATGTAGTTGCAGTCATTCGGAGGGTATACAAAATACCGACTAGATTTACCTGGAAATTGGTCGTATACATACTTAGTTTATTAATATGTGCAAATATGTATATGTACAAATCGATGAATATGTACCTAAACAAATATACAAGAACGGATCGAAAGGTTTGGATACAAACTTATAAAAAACAAAATATTTATTTAATTTTCTCAATTGTTTTCGTTCCTTTTAAAATAACTCTTGCTTGCTACAATGCATTTGTGTTGCGTTTCTTACTCTTCAAAACGTTTTTTAAACACGTCTTTCGGAATCGAGTTGAATTGCTTCTGCGAATGCTTCTTTATCTACTTTATAGTCTCGAAACGTTGTCGCTTTCAATTTGTTTATCCGTGGGAACGGGAAAAAGTCGAAAGGAGTAAGGTCCGGTGAATAGAAAGGAAATGGTTGCGGGCATATATATTTTTAAAAAAAATCAAATAATTCAAAATCAGTAACGATGTAAACGCCGGTGCGTTATCGTGATAAAGGATTCAATATTTGTTTGCCCAGAGTTCAGGACTCTTACGCCGGAAGTTCTGGCGCTTTCTTTTTTTAAATCGCAAGCTTTACCGTATAATCATGTAGAAAACAATCGCTGAAGAGAATTCCTTTGTAGTCGAAATAACATTCAAAAGAATCTTAGTGTTGGATCTGCTATGTTTCAATTTCTTTGATCGATTCTTTCCTTGAAAGAACCATCGGAAAGAGTGGGCATTGGTCTCGATGTCGTAACCATGTACCAATTACTCGTCTCTTGTAATCACTCTCTGAACCAATCCAGGGCCTTCTGCCTTCGCCTAAATGTTCACTTCGGACATTTCCCGAGGGACGTTCAGTTGCTGGAAATTAAACATGTTTAGAACAAATTTGGCTCTTAATACTTATGTGGATTCATTAGTCCTTATTTTGCGGCTTTTTAAAGATCCAAACCTTGTCCTTTCTGATTTCTTTGAACCAAACGCAAACAATAAACGTCGCGAAATTTGGCTTAAATGTTGCTGATGAATGGCACTTCTAAGCAAAACAGACCGGAAGACCTTGCTGTAGGTTCAAATAAAAAAAAAGTTAAGTCCTGGAATATAATAATTAAAATATTTAAATTAGAATAATAAAAAAATAAACAACGGTAATCGAATTCATATAAATGAGTTCAATCACCGTTGTTGATTGAAATTTCCTAAAGCTCATTGAGCGGCCATGCTTCCACAAGGACCGTTGGGGAAACCCCCTGATACCACAAACATGCCTTGCCATCAACTTTCCAGTGATGGGCTTCTGTTTTTTTGAATATATATATATATATATATATATATATATATATATATATATATACCGTCTAAATGTGAATGTACTTAATCGCCTTCTTTTGAACCCGTACTTAAATGAAAAAATATTTAGAATATTTTCTGGCGTACGTCCACAGGCGATTTCCTGACAGGCATTTTTAATCAATATCACCCAGCTCACGCTGATCATTTTTCAATTCTGTGTCTAAACCACATACAATCCAGTCTCAATATATCTTTGTCTAAATAGGCAAACGCCTTTTTAATGGCAGCAGTGATTAAGTCAACGTTAGCATGTCAAGACTTGTTAGACTCTAGTTTAATCGACTCATACAAAATAAATCAACGGATTTAAATCGGGGCAGTTCCGCGGTCATACGTTCTTGCCCCAAAACATCGTTCCAGCTATTAACTTTGTATTCTTTACAGTGAATATTTTAAATAAAAGACACGATGACAGCCTACAGATTCGTGCTTGAGAGAAGGGAGGAGAAATTGGCATTAAGCAAGTTTATTGGCTTTCCCGGTCCCAGAGAGTATTTGCCTGACTTGCGTAGCATAGAAAATATACCTGGAGCTCTTGTAAACAAGAGACAGCAGAGAACCGTGTTAATTTTACGCAGAAGATTTCTGATCAATATCAAAGGATTCTTAGAAATTCATAGATGGCCTGCGTTAATTAGTTTTGAATTCCTTGCTGTGCGCATTCTGTCGTGAATTTCCCTGATGTGACCAGGATTCCTCTCGAAAAGCGCGCCAATTTTGATGGAAAATCTTGTTTATATATATATATATATATATATATATATATATATATATATATATATATATATATATATATATATATATATATATATATATATATACATCTACAGTAACTGTTGGGTAATTTCTATTTATTTCCATATGTCCGAATCCTGCCATTCTAAGCACTCCCGTTTTACCCCTGTATTTAGGTGTACAAGTCAGCCTAATAATATATATATATATATATATATATATATATATATACGCACTTAGTTTTAAATGTCATATGCCTTCATATATTATATATAGAGGTATTTCTTTCGGCTATTGTTCTCGGTATAGTAATACATTGATGTCGTAAGCCTAAATGTGCAATAAAGCTGTTATCTATTGACCATCGGTGATAGCCTCAAAGACCCGACACTAATAAGTGGCAATGCGTTCGACAAGTTTGGTCGACACTACACGGCAAGACTTTGAGTCCTACTAGGGAGAAAATTACCTAGAAATACACCTTACTCATATACGTAGTATACCAGCAGTCCACTTTTTTTGTAAAGTCATCGATGGTGATGCTAATAACGCCAACATCCGGCTTGCTTTTGCGCTAGAATAGGCTCATTTGTCGATCTCTTTGTGTGTCACACATGGCCGCCGTTCCCATACTTTAGTGTGCTGCTTCTGCTATCCTCAACTTTACCATCATTATCATCATGCCGTTTTCTTTGGCTCGTCGTCTTCATTTTCGCAGTAGTGACTTGCGTTGGCAGCGTGTCTAACACTTGAAAGCTGGCGGGCCGAAAGGAAACGGTAGAGACGCAAAGGCCCCGGGGTTTAACATTCTGGACCATCTGGGCTGTGGTTAGGCAAAACCCGGCATCGTTATAGCGGTACGCACCTACAGCCTCTACAGTAGAACACCGCCCATCGTTACTTCTTCCCTTCACTTCTTTCCCTTCCTTTTATTCCTCGCGCTCCGCTCCGCCCCGCCCGCCCCACTGGTTTTACCGTCTCTGCTTTTTTCGCATCTTCACCTATTCCCCCCCCTCCGTGTCCTCACTGGCTCATAGATCTTTCTCAAACATTCACTATCGGATCATCCACGCAGAGAATGTTTTGCGGAGCCAACCTTCGACCGAGGTGCTGCAGGCGCGCATCTGCTTCTGCCGTTTGGCCACCAAACGACCGACCGACCGACCTACTTGCTCACTACGATGAGGGGCATGGAGGGGCCATTCTTGGTTTTGGCCCGTCGCTGCCTCCCATCTTCAGCTGCCTTTGTTGGATGTTGATGTATGTCGGTTGCCCTGGCTCACCATTGTGGCTGCTGCTGCTGCCGCTGTCGTCGACTGCCATGAACCATTTGCCCAGGCTGTCTTTCGTTCGTTCGCTCGTCGTTGTCCCTGCCGTCTTCGTTCCTGCTTGTTCTGCAACTTTTTTAACAAGGAGAAAATGATGGAGATGACGACGAGAGAGCAGAACAAAAATAAAAATGAGGAGGCGGCGAAGGAAAAGTCGCAGAAGAAGAAGAAGAAGAAACAGAGGAATAACAGGAGAAAAAGAGAAACATTAGAAAACGAACAGGAGCAGACGAGAAACATTAGGAAACGAACAGGAGCAGAAGAGAAACATTAGCAAACGAACAGGAGCAGAAGAGAAACATTAGAAAACGAACAGGAGCAGAAGAGAAACATTAGAAAGAAGAACAAGACGAAACAGACAGAACCTTGTCCACTAGCCATCTGTCTGCAGCCAGCCAGAACAGTGGTGGTAACGGCATTAACAAACGACGACGACGACGACGCCGACGATGGAAAGGTTAACAACAACAGAAGCGCAGGCTGCTGCTTATACGATAGACGGGGCGGAGACGGGGGGGGGGGGGGGCGTCGGTATAGGGAAACAGGCCGACGCAGACAGAGTCACCAACCCTGCAGTGACAGCACCAGCCACTGCATTGAGCTGACTGGCGGCAAGGAAAATAAGCTGTCGTGTCTTTAGGATCTCGTTAGGACTGCGAGCGCGCGGGCAGGCCGCAAGCCGACCTCAACAGCAGCAACAGAGCAGCAGCAACAACGACATCATCATCACCACCACCACCACTAGCAACAACAACCACAACGAGTGCACCAGCAATAAGCAACTCCAAACCTCTCCTCTTTCAGGCACTCGGAGTTCAACTGGGCTGCTGGTCGGGACTTCTCCGCTGAGAGCTCCCATCTCCAGATGTCATGCCACAGTACGCGTCGCTCAAAGATGTCAAGCGCATCTCTCTGCGCATCTCTGAATATATATATATATATATATATATATATATATATATATATATATATATATATATATATATAGGCATAGGCATAGAAGTTAGTATAAGGCGTAGAAATACCGCCATATAGAAAAGAGATTCAAGAAACAGCAAAAAATACACATGTAGGCTAAATTATATAAGATCATAAGATCGAAGCGCGTAGAGAATGAGTATAACAACAGCATCCGCTGCACCAGGAACATAGAGGAACACTATGTATATACACCAAACGCCAGGGGTTCCTTTGCTGGATAAGGACACTTTAGAATACTCGCGCTGTCGATTCTAACGAGTCGATTAGGGGATGTACCAAAGTTAGACATACGAGTTGCTATGCACCACAAGACGTTTGAAGCCTTCGTGGATCGATCTAGGCAGGGTAAGCGAGCGCATACATGTTATGCACGGCAGGCCAGTCGGTCGAGTTTAGTTTTAATTCAGGTTCACTTCGCCCGATGGCTTTTATCACTACTGCTAACGGTAGAGCTGATATTGCAGTTTATGTACCAACTAAACCAACGCTGCTCATTATTAGCTGGTAGTCAATATCTTTGCACAATAATTGAAGTTTGAATGGCAGTACAAGATTATCATTCAAAAACTTTGACACCGCGTTTACCCTACAAATAGCCAAGGACAGCACCTGTCTCAGGAACTATGCCTTAGGTTGCTTTTGATCACATTTCTGAGGAACTTATCAGTTTCCTTACTACTATCCCTTACTACGACCCAACGGTATCTATTGCGATAGGCGCAAAAATGTATTTCCTAGCCAGTTTAAATTGTGTAACTATTTTTACTGTTTTTATATATTCCGCCCATCCAGGCCCAGGCTTTTTGACTAGACTGAGCTGTAATGCAAGTAGGATACGGCCGCCCTGCATGAGACGGCTACGTCCGGCGCTTTTATTATTATTATTGTTATTATTATTATTATTATTAAGGGGTTCTAAGCAAGGCTACTGCTGCGTCAGTAACTATGGCTGAACAGACTGAACTAGAAAATGTGTCTTCCCCTCCGTACAAATTGCGAATAGCGCACTGCCAGGTACAAGGCCAGATACAAGTAGTTCGTCGATGGACCCTCGAAACGGAGCCAGGCCCCGGGGCGCCAGTGGCAAGTCGAGAATCCTGCTGATGAGAATGTGCTGATGTCGATCGAACTGACACACTGCTACACACCGCCGCCCATCGTTCTACGGCCGTAACAAATGCTGCTTCTCCTTGATAGTCGAAACCACCCCACCCCTTGGCGGACGAGGTCAGGGCCCGGCTCGGCCCTCCGGCATGGGTTTTGCACAGGAAAAGAACACCGTGCGGTTTTTGCCACGCACGGCGTTCTTTTCCTGTTTCACTCGTTCATTGCTGCTGCTGCCGCTCCGTGCGTGGTGCTCCTCGCCTCCGCGGCGGCCGTGGACCAACAGCAAGCAATACGCCTTATCTGGCGTGGTTGGCTGAGGCAGTCGATTAAGATCAGAGCCGTTGTCTTTGGGGCTTTTTGTCGGCTCCTTGTTTGCCGTGACTCCGTGCACCCACGCGGTATGTGCCACGGATGAGCCAGATGTGCACGGGAGCGTCGAGGTACACGTAGACGTGAAATCGGATTAAGAGAAGCATCCGCATTGAGAAACAGGAGCAGAAAATTAATGAGCTGGTCATTGATCAACGGCAGTGTCCTCCAATAGCTCGATCGGCAGCCACAGAGAAAGAGAGAAGAGCAGTGACGAAGGAGGGAAATTTCGACGTAGATATAGAAAGAGAGAGAGAAAAATAAGATATTATCGTTTCGTGCAGAGTCAGCGTAAACCTAGAGCTTGAACGCCCACTTGCCCGGGCCGTCGAGGTATCATCCTATACGGCACCCACGGCCCAATTGAGGTCGTGCTCGAGTTAGAGGATCTGCCATAATCTGGCTCACTTCGTGCATGCTTTCGGCAGAAAACGCTCAACCAACATTTGTAGAGAATATAAGAACTAGCAAAATGGTTTACGCGCGTACATTCATATAAATCATTTAATGTGCAATCCTCTCCATTCAAATATATATATATATATATATATATATATATATATATATATATATATATATATATATATATATACAGTTTACACTCAGCTCTACCTTCTCCGTGATCCGCTCTCTTCGTAAACAGAAAAGGTAGGGCTGCCAAATTCAATATAGGGCGTTACTCGAAGAACGAACGTGCAGAAATTGTAAACATTTATCATGAAGAAGGACACTCTGTACGTGCATGCTGGCAAGCACTGCGTGCATTTTACGATCAACAAAAGTTTGAGAACATTATTTGCTAAACTTCGCCAATTGAGCTGTCGTTGTTATACAGCAGGAAGCAAATTTCTACTAAACAAACCCCCGAATGTCGAGTGTAATGTTTTATAAACTTCTATTTTTATTTTCAAGTCTAGCATTAGAAATAGACGATTGCAGATAAATAAAATACAATTGCCCATGTGCCGCCTATAGACATGTCAATGTCAGCTTTTGTCTTATTACAAACTCGCGATTTACGCGCCACAGCGGAATAGCAGTAAACGAAAACCAATTTCAGCTCGGTTGCAATTTTGGTCCAATAGTAATGATACCCCATACTGCCTTGCACACATATTCAAAGGACGACGTGTTACTTCCAATACAAGTGGCACATCACGTTTAATTTATAGCTTTTATGGTAATCTATTTTGTAAAATCTGGTTATATATTTAGCTACTATCAGCATACGGATACACGAAAAGCGGCTTCTCTGCAGGAAAGACTTTCGTCATCTTTGTCTGGCCTTAATGGCAGTTCAATTTCGTGGCATCGACCCATCGTCTGGGCTGATCGTCAGCGAATCTTGTTTCGGAAGACCTTGTACGAAAATCGTCAAGTGCAGAAATGGCAGGACCGAAAAATCCAGCGAGAGAGAGAGAGATAGAAATACGGTACAGGAAAAGTCGATTGATCAATGTGAAAAAAAAACTCGCACCGGAAACGCAGGCCCTCGTTTGTCCTCATCAAACTCTAGAGAGACGCCTAAATCTTTAACTGGTTGTCGTCCATTGGCTGATTTCGCGCGCACGATTTTCTCTCTCTCTCTCTCTCTCTCGCGTCCTCTTATTCACTTTAGTTTTGAGGCTTGTTTGAAAGGGCCAGCCAACACAGTCGTAGTGACCACCTCACAATTCATTTCTGTCTCGGCCCTTCCCCGCGATTCGTGTTCAACCGGATGCTCATTGAGGTCATTGATCGTACAGGGCCACCGTATACAGGGCCGCATCATCACTCCGTCGTTCATTTGGCGCCAGCCAAAAAGTGCCAAGCTTGCGAGGAATGTATTTCATCGACCTTGTGGCTCGGAACGCTGACCTCGTTTGTCCGGATGCCTTGCGGTTGTCTCCCAATTTAGACCAAGACATGGCCTATCTGCATGTCAAATCAGTGCAATTGATGCGCCCGCAACGGTACGCTAAAACATTCACTAACTATCATACAGGCAGGGCTGGTGTAATGGCGGCGTGGTCTAGAGGACTAGTGCGCTAGTTATGGTTGTCATCTGCCGGGGTGTCGCAGGTTCGATCCCAGTTGTTGATCGAATTTTCTTTGAGCGATGCTTATCGAAAATAGATAATAAACCATATACATACATATTGTTTATTTCGCAATAACTTTGCAATTCAAAACAAACCATAGACCATCGCGTCAGAGTCGGGTCCGTGCAGCCACTAGGACTGCTGGGCAAACCCTAGATATCTCAATATGTCCGGCCCTTGATGCATTGAATATATGCGTCACAGTGAGTCTCAAGCCCGTAAGAGACGGAGGCTAGTCTAGAATTTAAAACAACCGCCTTAAAAAAATGTTTGAATTGAAGCTAGGGCTGGTGTCGGTCGCGATAGTCTGACGCAATACTTGAAATATCAAAATGAGATTATTCAAGCAGCAAAAAGCAGAAAAACAAAAGCGAATACTAAGTGTACATATACAACTATAAAGATGTCCGTTATGTATGTGCCGTCAGCACCAATATAAATAGTTAGTACAAACTAGGCTTCCTTCCGTGCCCCACCTTTGCACGATGAGATCGGTGGCACACTCTTAGATTGTCTGATGCTCTTTTGTTTAATAAAAATAAAAGCCCAGGAACAAACGTTTCTACAATGCAACGCTTAGCCGCACCGCTGTGGTAGTAAGCAAAAGCTATGACAAGCTATTCATTGTTGTGATCATTTGTTTGTGAAGACATTTTCTCCTTTCGGCTTCTTGCTTATTGCTTTGAACCCCGTCCAGTAGTAGAACGAAATCAGTGTGGAAGAACTAGAAGAATGACGATGGAGGCGACACGCCCCTTGTGCATTTTTACTATGCCTTTGTTACACTGCCTGCTAGCGCTGCGAAGCTGAGGACGAGTCGGCAACGTCCAACTGCTACTATCACTACCTTTGATATCAATGCGATCTAGATGACAGCAATCAAAGGATAGGCGACGCGATAGGAAGAGTGATGGAATGTGTGGTCGGTGCTCGCGTGGTACGTCTTGCGAACCTCAGCCATCCTCAGCATTGTTCTACTTCTGAACGTAGCTTTCTCGTGTTGCTCCTCATCCTTGAAGTCGGTGTAACCCATCCTTTCCTCCCAACTTCTTCTGGTCGTGTGCATTTCTTTCTCTGTACTCTCTGCTACACTCCCTTGAGTTTCCCCTGGCCGAGCCTGTTTGATACAGATTAACTTCAGGAAAAATAATGGTCATACTCCGACTGCTTGTTTGCCGCCTTTATCCCGCAAGCCAAATATTCAAACATTAACGCACACACATATATATATATATATATATATATATATATCCACTGGCAAGCAAGTAGTAAGGCGTTTTATCCCATTCGCACAAACGTGTTCTTGCACGCGTATTCACAGAGGCCCGTCAGAGGAGCTACAAGCTGCCGCCAGAACATGGAGCGATGTGGTTGTGGCGGTACGACAAGGCGTGGAATGGTAATGGCGGTCATTGTTCAACAATAGTGTCTCTCATCTGTTGTCACCAAGCGAACATCTACGAGGCTGCAGCAACGCGCACAGACAAAGAGGGCGAATGAAAACGAGTTAGAGAGGAAAAGGGGAGGATAGATGGAACCGTTATGTATAGATGCCCAGCGCGACTTCACTTGCCACCGAGCAAAGTAATCACCAATGCCCGTTATTTGAAAGTGTTCACCGAGATGGAATATTGTCGGTTCTTGTTGTTGTTGTCGTCGTCGTCTTCGTCGCTATTGTTAATCCAACGAACAAAAACAATCCAAACTAAAGAAGGAGCGGAAAGAAAAAGGGCTGAACAACGACAAAGAATAATCAACGCCTCACTTACTCGCGGTCAGGCTCTGGGGAAAAGGGCTACTTGCCGGCTTTACTATTCTCCTCTGGGAAGAGGAATCTATTCATGTAGGCTCCGGGACGGTATTCGAAACGATGCTTGCACCTTCTGTGTGCACCTACGCCTGAGTTGTTGGCCAGGCGAGAATATTCGACGGTCATTGTTGTTAAAAAAATCATCTTTCTCTCCTCGTATTCTCCTCTCTCATTCCTGATTGCTATCTCTCCAGTTCCGTCATTTTGACGCTCTACAGCTCTAGAGCCCGACTCGACTACGGACGCAAACCGTAGTTTGTAATACCTAGACACTGCTTAACAGCGGGGCAAGAGGGGTGTCGACTTCATAGAGCTAGGCCGCACGCACCATACGGCCCGATCATCAGCCCGCTCAAACGAGGAAGCTAGATCGATGCCGGCTATCCTGATTAAATCGTGTCCAGTGATGCAACAAATGTCTATCCGAGCTCTATATGATCAGTCGCCTTTGCACTTAGATGGAACGTACGTTCCAGGTATGTTCTGAGCGCAAGCAACCTTTACAGATTTAGATTATATAGTAATCGTTACGAAATCATAGCACTGGTGCACGTAGACACACACATCCTTAAATCGTACCTTGCTCATAAGATTTTTCACCTTACGATGTTCAAACATATGCTCATCCCACTGGCCGTTCCCTGTACTCACACTGCCTAAGATTATTATTAGAAAAAAAAAACTTGGTGAATTCGTATATAGTACGTACCCAAGAACAGTCGAATACTGCCTTTCTTATATGATCTCTACAAGCTTAACAGAAAGGGTTTACTAGAAAGGGACGCCTTTGCTGCATACAAAAAAGACAAATGTTTACCCAACCTGGGTGTTAATAAACCATAATAATAAAAGAGACAAACATAAGTACAGAGCTTCATTTTGCGCCGGGGTTTTAACCAGGCTTGGTTAACTAACCTGGTTGCGTTTTAGCAGGCATTATGATTGCACATTAAATTTCACGTTAGTAAGTATCACTGTAAAATGTAAATGTCCTAGCTAGAAGAGAATCAGAAACAGAGTTATTCCTTTCCAATAATTATTACGATTAAGCGGTTTATGACGCATTTGCCTAAGCAAAAATCATGCATGAGTTTATTTTTATGTTTATATACGAGTATACACCGTTTCGGAGTGTTATAATATTCGTGACAGCCCATGGCGCCTATAGCAGAAGCAGCGCTACCTATAAAAACAGCCAATGACATCATCTGTCTCGCAAACATCGCGTTGCTCCGGTCGCTCGTAATATCTTCCGTACGTGTGGTGATATTTCTCAAAATATCAGCGGTGCCGACACTTATAGGACTCCAAAGCAATGGGCATAATGTGATAGCTCTTTGGCAGCTTGAAACACTATATTATTAATATTATTACGCTCCAAAAGTTGTCTAAATAATTTATTCTGTAAGGAATGTAAGATATTATTGTTATTGATATACCATATTCATTGAGCATATACATGCAAGTATGCATGAACATGTATACATATCGTTTATTGATTTTAAGAGGACCTTCCATCAAGTATAGAAAATATTAAAATATCTTTTTTATGTCGAATGGCAGCCTGTGACGCAGACTACGATGGAGACTTTTGCCTACACGCTGAGTGTCGAGAAGGCCGCAATCTTCCATCGTTTCGAACGGCGACGGATACAACTCGTTCAGATAGCCTATTCCAGCGTATTTCCTGCACGTTTTTAAGCTACTGTTAATCGGAAAGCCTTGTCTACATCTACACCGGCCGTTCTCTCGTCGTACTGCTCTGCATGTGTCTAGTTGTGCTATCGAAAGCCTTGCATGCAAAGCGCGTGATCTATGCCTTCTTTCCAACCAGCAGTTTCACCCTTGACCATATAGGTCTGAAAATTGCCATGAGGATGCCACGGTAAAAATTGGATTAGGTAGCACTTAATTCGCGCCTACTCGCATCTTCGCGATGCCGCACCGGGATTCCATAAGGTCTAACTAAACTTTTTTGGGCTGAACCTTAGCCAAGATTTAACGTCCATGGCACTGCTTTTCGCATTACTTTCTAGACGGACCCCCATAAATGCAAATCGGTGCAACGGTGGGGCTCGAACCCGCGTGTCTATGTGTCTCCTCCGGTCACGAGGCGCAGGCGAAGGTGGGTTGCACCCACCACGCCACCGGGCTCGACATTTCATAAGGTCTGGGGTTCATCTTTCTTGCATCTTTCCTACATGCCTTTCTTGCATCTTTTCTACGTATCTTTCTTGCATCTTTTCTACGTGTCTTTCTTGCATCTTTTCTAATCCCGGTATAGAAAGTCGTTCTCCTCTATCCGTTTCTGTGACTAAGGTATCATGCGGGCAATTGCCAGTACACGGCTCGCGGCCCCGTCCTAGACGCTCTGATAACTCAGGTTTGTCAAGCGTTACACCTAGATATTTGGCTTATCTGAATGATATGACCGTCTACACGGATATCGAGTTCCCGGCACCGCTTTCTCCGAATATGAAATAGCGCTTTGCTCTTTTCCGGTGTCACGATCAGGTAGTGGGACTTTATCTAGCGAGAGACTCCCTCCAAGACGACGTTTGTTGGGTCGTTCCAACATCTCATCGTCCCTTGCGATGACCAAGCTTGCCAGATTCTCGGCATAGACGACAAACTCAATTTCACGAGGCCCGGTCATTTTTGCTGCCATATACATTATATAATGCATTAGTCAAATACACTATTTAATGCATTAGTCAAGAACACTATGTAATGCATTAGTCAAGAACACTATTTAATGCATTAGTCAAGAACACTATATAATGCATGTCATGCGCACTATATAATGTACTAGTCAATAGCTCTACGATGGGTTTTACCTAAAAACCGCCACATTGACCACAACACTGGCACAAGCGGCAAAGTGTCTACCGATCTTAACCGTGGGAAAGAAAATAACACTTTAGATAGTTTTTCATTTAATCTGAAACACCTTACAAAATAGAGGTATGCATAGCAAAACTATACAAAATGTAGCGTTTTGCATTTACTGCGATAAAACTGCCTTGCCTCTAAAAAACGCTTTTGGATTTAGGCAATTTGGTGGGATATCCCGTAGAGGTACCATGGCGTCTTATTTTATCTGTTTTAATGGCGGATTTGTTCTATGCAAACATAAATTGATGCATTAAGGCGCGACTTATTCTACTCTCTGCTATCATTGATTACGTTTTTATTTGGATGCCTGCATAGCTTAACAACAGGGCTTTATTACAATTATAATATATATTACAATACAGGAAGACAACCGTGATCGGGGCGTGATAATATCCACTATCCGTATATACGCGCGGTCATATAAGTGCGTGACATACAACTTTCCATCAACGATTAATGCCTAAATAGAAAAAAAATGACTACTACGATTACAGATTAATTGATTAATGAACACATATACGCACCGCGCACTGCACCTACAATATCGTTTTTTTTCTTCTAACAAGTATAGTCTACTTTAAGACATTTGACGGGGTAATTAATATACGTGCCGTATATACATACCTGGCACTTCAGACAGGCTGATCCAGCCAACCGTCACCGGATAAAAATCGACCGTTTCGGTTATCCTCAGTAAGCTGCATCTTGCTTTTTCGTTTTGTCGGTAGTGGTAGTAGTACTTCATGGTACAGCATCATCGACCAAGACAAATCCGATTGTATTAAAGACGAACCTTAAACTAACGACTTGTCGACAGATACCATTAGCGCATGATTTGATCGTCGTCGTCGTCAACGCCAAGCGAGGAACACAACGGTTTTGTCGTGACGATGGTCAGAAACGACGAATGATATAATAACAGTAATAGTAATAGTAACCAGCGTCCTCTTTAGAAGAAGAAGGCAACGAAATACAGTGTGGTGTGTTATCATTTCATTTCTTCTTGTTCTTCACACTAGCAGGATCATACGTCAGGCGCTGCAGGCATGCATGTTAACGGCTATTAGTCAAACATGGCCACTCACCGCTATGTCGATGCACCCGAACAAAATCCCACAGGGGCGAGCTGACTCACTCACTGGCCTGTTTTCCCGTGGATTTGTCCTTGTCTTTGTCGTTGTCTTTCTATTCTTCTTCTGCTGCTGCTGCTTGTCTTGTTTCCTCTACTTCTACTGTTTATCTCTCCTTTTTTCCTTGTTTTTCATCGTCGTCTCCTTCTTCTTCTTCTTCCTCGCGTCGCCTCTCTTCGCCGGGTAATTTATTCGTTTAATGACGACAATAATGATAATCCAGCATTTGACATCTTCGATAGCTATTCCGAGGGGGCCGGCAGCAGCAGATGTTGGTTGGTTTGTGGCTCATGCGTGCGTGCGCGTGAAGCGTACGCGTGACCTCCGACTGAGCGACGGTTCCCCCGTTGGGCGCTCTTTAAAGCTACCCGCCACAGCTTCCTTCACCACCTCAGCCCCTCAACCCCCAAGTGTGCCGTCTTCCTGATTGTCGCCGGAGACGACGTCCTCGTCTTCGTCGCGCGGTTACTGGCGACACCTCAGTTGCCGCCGTCCAACCGACCGGTTGACTTAGCCGGTCCGAGCGATCAGTTAAAGCGAACAATCGCTGAGTCGTGTTTTCGAACGTTTTCGTTTGGTCGCATAACAGCGCCTCCATGCGCCTCAATGAAGCAACATCAGTAACAGCAGCCGCAGCAGTAGCAACAGGCAGCACCAAGCTACTGACGTCTGTACGTATTATCACCTACCGTCTTTTGTTTTTGTTTGCGGCGACGTTCGTTCGACGAGGCCCAATTCAGAGCCGTGTTGAAGCCGACGCCGTGTCCGCGACTTTAGTTTTCTTCGCCCTCTTCCCTCCCTGTATTTCTCTCGCTTTTGATCTCGTCCTCTCTCTCTCCCTCTCTCTCACCCCCGCCCTCTCTCGTTCTTTTTGCTCTGTCTCTCACTTGATCTCCCGGTGCCATTTCCTGGTACCTCCGTAACCTCTGCTGGCTGAGTCCGGCTTGCTTCGCAGACGGGAGCCCAAGTACAGGTAGCCAGCCACACGAACGTACCTAGATAATATACGAGTGTATATATATATATATATATATATACATACATAAATATATATATATATATATATATATATATATACGTGGGCACGATTAGGACCGCTGCTGAGTCGCGGCGCCAGTTGTAGCTGGAGATGGGCTGAACGGCGAGTGGGGGGAGAAAACATGCCATTGGCGACTTCAACGAGATGTCAGCTAGGCCGACCAATGGATACGACGGGTAGAGGCGGCGGCCGGGGGTCAACCACAGCATGAGTCGCCACCGGCCACGGCACAGAAGTGCCGTTCTTGTCATCGTTGATGCTCGACTCATTCGATTTGTTTTTCTCCTCGTCGAAAGATGTTATTGCCGGTTGCTGGTGATTTTGTAGTTGTTGTCGCTGCTGTTGTCGTCATCAATATTGTTGTAGTAAATGTTGCTGCTGCTGTTGCTGTTGTTGCTGCTGGTGCTGTTGTTGTTGCTGCTGCTGCTTTTGTTATTGCTGCTTGTATAACTGAGCTTTGCGTTCGCTTTTGTTGTTGTTGTTGCAGCTGGTAGTGGTGTCATTGTTATTATGACGTTTTTCCTGCTATGCTTGTTGATGCGGTGGTTGCTGGTGTTTGTGTCGTAGTTGTTGCCACGTTGCATTAACTTTCATCACAATTTTTTATATTTCCTTTCTACCCAAGTAGCGCAGTTTTTAAAAAGATAGAAACTAGATTATATTCATGTACTAAGTGATATCACGTTATACTTGCCCAATCGTTTAAAAACATTACAATTATCCTGGCATTCTCCCATAGGTTAATTGCTGCCAAAATGCTATGCCGTTATTGCAACTTTATGAAAGTAAGATAGATAGGGTTTCAGAGACATTCTTTGAAGGATTCAGGCGATTTAAAATGATGTACTGTGTGCCATCTTCTCCCGACGGCGCTACGAATCAGTTAGTAATCTGTTCGCTGCCCATGACCTTTTACCAGTTAAAAAAATATATATTCTTAGAGTGGCCACGCTTGCCTAACGAAGCTACCGTAGTTTACTCCGGCAGATATAGTATTTTCCTTGGTGTCTAGACGGAGCAGGCGACTACATAGAGCGACAGCATTTGTGCTACTGCGGACCTGAAAGAAACTTAAGTTCAATTCTCTACTGTGCCAGTTGCCGCATATTTGGAGCATGCGACCAGGACGCATAAGATCTCTCTCCTCTATGGGTATTTTTGTGAGGGAATTGAGAAAGTACCTTGCTTCCGGCTCCGGTATAACAGGATGATTGATAAGGGAATTTGTTGGCGTTGCGAGGTAAAGAGTGGGGATGTTAATTGATTTATGAGTTTTGGGAGCTACGATACAAGGGGTCGGCAATACTGTTGCGTTGAGTGTATTTCCCTGCTACAATGCTGTATCACACTGAGGGACTGGATCACTTGTTTACTGTGTATACACTTGTATATATGACCACGTGACTGTGTAAATTCACTCTAATTTGCAAAATGTATTCTTCCCCCCTAAAAAACGCATTGCAGTTTCACAAATAAACCATGTAATATATATATATATATATATATATATTTTTATATATATATATATATATATATATATATATATATATATATATATATATATATATATATATATATAAATATATATTTATATATATATATATATATACGGGTTCCATCACGTGTTATGCAGCACACAAGAATTCCACAATCCTCAGGAGTGTTGTATGTGCGCGAGATGCTTAGGCCATTGTGATAGATACCACGCCGCAGCATGTCCAGCAGTGCAATCAATAGCTGAACTCGCAAGATGAGCGAAGATCCGGTGACGCAGAAAAACCACTGATTCAGACTGATGTACTTACTTAAAATTTACCCAACCTGGGTGTTAACAAACCATAATATTTATATATATATATATATATATATATATATATATGTATATATATATATATATATATATATATATATATATATTTATATATATATATATATATATATATATACGAGGTGTGTTCAAAACGTATCGCGACTTTTGAATTTTCATGGGGTTACGTATATTCGAATTTCGATTTTTTGTGGCGTTATGTTGGTACTCATGTCTCTCACTTATGCCGACAAGCTCGGCCATTTTGAATGTTCACTTAATTGTTGACAGCTGCTTTGCTTGCACGTGTTTTGGATCGTCTTCGATTTTTACCTATTCAAAAAAATGGATCAAAGAACCTGTATCAAATTTTGTGTGAAAAACGAAATTAAGTGCGCGGATGCATTCCGAATGTTGACTGTGGCATACGGAGAAGCTACCTTGGACCGAAGCAACGTTTATCGGTGGTACAAAATGTTCTCAGAAGGCCGAGAAGATGTGAACGACGAAGAGCCGGACGCCCGAGCACTTCAACAACAGACGAAAAAATTAATGATTAACGATTGCAGGGGCGTGGTGCATCATGAGTTCTTGCCACAGGGTAGAACGGTCAATAAGGAATATTACCTGCAAGTTATGCGCAATTTGCGCGAAGCAATCCGCCAGAAACGCCCGGATTTGTGGAAGAACAAAAATTGGCTTTTGCACCACGATAACGCCCCTGCTCACACATCGTTGCTTGTGCGCGAGTTTTTGGCCAAAAACAACACACTAATGATGCCGCAGCCACCGTATTCCCCAGATCTGGCCCCCTGTGACTTTTTCTTGTTCCCTAAACTGAAGAGGCCCATGAAAGGACGACGTTACGCTACGCTTGACGAGATAAAGACGGCATCGAAGGAGGAGCTGAACAAGATTAAAAAAAATGGTTTTTTGAAGTGCTTCGAAGATTGGAAAAACCGTTGGCACAAGTGTATAATATCTCATGGGGATTACTTTGAAGGGGACAAAATAGATATTCATGAATAAATGAATAATTTTTGAAAAAACACAAAAGTCGCGATACGTTTTGAACACACTATGTATATATTTATATCCTCATCGAAACGGACACGTGACAGTCACAATGCGCATTGGCTTAGCTAGTTGATGTGTGTAACAGTAGATTTACATTATTTATATTTATTAAAATGACATTTAAGTGTTACAGCGAGATGTAATTAACTATCAACACTAGGGCTTGTGGGGAGCGCTACCAGTCGAGCTTATCCTCGGTGTGTAAACATATACCTACTGTATTATACGGAAAATAAACTTAAACTTTATTTATATATATAATATATATATATATATAATATTTAGATATATATATTATATATATAGAGGAAGAGATATATTATATATTTTATAGTATTAAGTATAAAAAGCTATATAGATATTATCAGATATATAGATATATAATAAGCAGCTCATTATTATCTATATATATTGATTATTAATAGATATATATATTATATATATTATATATATTTATATATATATTTATATATATAATATTATTATATATAAGAAGTAATTAGTTTATGCTTTACGCGTGTTTAGCAAAGCCCGCGGCAATAACCCACCTGGCGGCGGGGACATGGCTGCAGTTACAGAGGTAGCAGTGTGAATGCGGACGATTCCCAAACTAACGCCTCTCCGACTGATGCCCAGAGAGCTACAGGTGAGCCCATTGCAGCTAGGTTTCGCTGTGCTGTGGGATGGCTGGAGCCGCTGTGCGTTGTGTTGCAACGACGCTCGTGGATGTCAAGGGCTTTCCCACACTTACAATGCTGCTGGTTTGCCGTTACTGCTACTGTTGTCGTTGTTGTTGCAATTGTTGCTATCGTCGCCCGGCGCTGCACCTCGTGTTTCACATGGACGCCCTTCATGGCATTCTCTCCTGCCCAGCTACTCTAGTTCCTCCGTCTCCATTCACGAACTCCCCACTTCTCTGCCCTTTAGCCCTCCTCCCTGGGGCAGGAAACTCAGCCATTGCACGGTTAGCAGTTCGCGGTTCGGCTCCAGCTTGGGCTAATCTAACTCGAAGCGGTAGCGCTTCAGTCAACGAACGAACACACGGCTTTGCGAGCTCCAAAACTAAGTCGTACCTGTTCGTTCTCTCTTCTTATTACAACCTCTACTGCTACTACTTTGCCTACTGAAGGGTGAGATAAACAGAAACAGCTCGAAACAGAGGCTGAGAAAAAGAGCGAGAGAGAGAGAAAGAGAGAGAGACTGACAGGGAAAAGAAGGCCTTAGCTACAGATCCACAGTAGACTGGGGCAATCATATACCCATCCCCTTAAGCGTTCCCCCCGCCTTCGGCCGCGGGGACTCCGGCCACAGCTAAGCGTGCAGCTGCCAGCGGTGGAGTTTGCCTTGCCGGCAGCCCCTCGTCGGCGTGCTAGTTTGGCATTGCCATCAGCAGGCGGCAATCGCCCTCCGCCGACTCGATTACTCGTTCCCTCCCAAGACGAAGCTCGACGACTGGAACCTGATTCTGCTACGACCATCTATCTACGATTCAACTACGTACACTCACTTGATCCTTCTTCGCTGCGCAGGCGTTCAGCGTCTCACCCTCTTTCTCTCTCAACATATATATATACACACATATCTACCTCTGTCCCTTGGTCTGCGCTGGCTCTCCAAGCGCCAGGCGCAGCCTGACACAGACTGAATATGAGCTGAACGGATCGATGAGGCTAAATGATGACTCACCTGCGCCACCTCGCCTCACCTGACTTCACCGTCACCTCAGCGGCCTTGCTGTGCCGCCGCTGTAGCCGTCGCCTTCCCTGCCCTTGCCCGGGCTTCGTTTGCCCACTTCTGACACTACTTCGACAAGTACTACTACCACTACCACTACTACAACTACTACTGCTATTATTACTAGGACAGCTACTTGCCGAGGCGTGCACACGTCGCCTACGAAAACAACACAGTTTAGCCCCGCTTACCCTACTGCTACTACCTTTTCCCCCGGCCGCCGCCCGCCCGTCCTTGCGAGCATCCCATCTTCATCATTCCCTTGCCGTGTATTCCTAGTCTTCTACCTTCCCTTACCCTAGCCAGATCCCAGTGGGCCGCTTACTGGCTTTTCTTCTAGTATGTGTTCTGTGGGCTATAATTCTTTTCCTTCATCTCTGTAGTTCTCTCTCTCTCTCTCTCGCATTCCTGACCCCCTCCCCTCCTTCAGCTCAGCTCACCTCACATCCTCCCCTAAATGTTTCCCTTTTCTGTGTTGTCCGCCTCGGCGACCGACCACTTGGCGTTGGCTGGCAAGCGAATAATGGAACTGTGCCGCCATGAAAAGCCCTTACCGCTGTCATCCCCTTTTTCTTTTCCTTCCTTTCTTCTTCTTCGACTTCTTCTCCTTCGACTGATATATCTACTATTACAACTACTAACTCCGCTACGATCTGTTCGTCGCATTGACTATGGCTTCGACACGCACCCGCTTGTCAGCCCCCCCCCAGCTCGCTTTAAGACGAGACGGCGGGAAAAGTCGCACAGCAACAGTTCGATTACGGCGCTATCGGCCTTCGTTTTACGACCATTGTCGTACTTGGCTTGCACAGCAGCTATCTTGGTCCGGCCAGCGTCAGAGCTCGTTCTTCCTTGAAAGATTCGCCCCATCTGTCCGGCAAGCATGCAGGCAGCCAGCCACGACACACTTTCAGGGGCTTGTGTTGATCATATGTATGTATGCATGTGCATATATATATACATATATATATATATATATATATATATATATATATCGAATACCAGCTAATCTTGTCGACGTGTGTGGCTCACGTGAATGACAAGTTCTGTTGTTTTTCGCTGTTGATTTACCAGTTTTCTTGTATTTACGAGGAGAAATAGAGAGAGCGGGCGAGAGAGCAAACTTTTTTCTTAGGTAGCTCTTCGATAATAGCCAACGCTACAAAAGTTACTAAGTAAATAATATAAGTTATACGTTAGTCCCCAGCACTGTGTGGCGCGGGAGTGGGTGCCCTTGGTACACCGTGCAACGCGTTCTAAAAAATGTTCACTATCGCATAACCGAGCGACACAGAGAAAAAAAAAACCGGTCATTTGTTCGGACGTGTCTAATTTAACGATCGGTCTCATTTCTAAAATTACCCTTTGAAAACGTTGGGTTACCATTGAGAAAGTAGGTCATGGAAGGTCAGGTATGTGTCATTCTGGATTCTGCCTGCGGTTATGTAGTAGATGTAGTAGATGCATGGACCCTACTCTCAGAGAACGGCAGGAAGCATAGGGCACGTATCAAGACAAGTTAAGCTGCAATTATTTAATTCAAATCAGTCTGAACAGAACGCCTACAAATAAGCGGAAATAAGTCAAATACATTTTTTGTCATCGTGTTATTTTATACTCTGGCGCAGCATTGGTAAACACTTTAGTAGTTTCTTCCGATTATAGGGAATTGGCGGTATAGCCTAGTATAACCAACAAATATAGTAGAGTAATAGCTTAGTGGCACCGCACTTCTATATATATATATATATATATATATATATATATATATATAACTGCAATTAGACTTGCAACGTGACTTCCAACTTAGATCTATAAGAAGTGCAACATAAATATGCGCTAGTATTTATGCAAATAAAACACTTTGGGTTAGAATATCCTACAATATATTGTGGGATATTCTCGCTCTAACTTTACGTAGACATAAGCTTCTCTTAAAGTGTACGTACACTTGCCGAAATAAAGTTTTCGTTAATTCGACATGTTTTCAATAAACTCCTAACGTAATTTGAGTAGGTATCTATGCAGGGGTCCATCTCAACTTATAGATAGGCAAAGTAGGACATCCCGCTTCCGCGGCATCACCAAGACGCCCCGGAAGCGGGATAAAAGTTTGTCTTCGCCAACTGATAATCAAGTTCATTGAAGCAGTTGCTTCTGTCGAGTTGGCTTGTGCTGTGGCTGCCGTTGTCTTCTTGTTGAACTATTCGGCAGAAGTTGGCTATAATTGGCCTCGGAAGCCGTCGTGGTAAGTCGGCGCATGCTTATTTATAACTCTGGCGGGCTCAAGCATGAGGTAATCGATCAATCGGGGCGACCACCGAGATCGTCCTGGTCCTGGTTGCCACCCTTCTGTCCTGGTCACACCAACGTCCACGCCCTAGGGATGGCGATGCCGCTCTAAGGCGTGGAATCCAGGCAAGTTGCCCTCATCGGAGCCGTTGAAGTGGCGGCACCCTTAACCTCGATCTGGAGAACCTCAAAGCCTTATGATTCCGTACTACATATTTGGCCCAGATCTGCAGCCAAGCGCATATATATATAGATAGATAGATCGACAGGATGACAAGCAAACATCTACCAGAGCAATTGACTATGACAGCTTCTCGCGGAAAAAATCTCGCCCTCAGAGAGGTCACTCACCTACAGTGCAAGTGAGGGTGAGTGCAAGTGCTCTTGATACACCCAGTCGACGCTGGTTTTCCGGACACTTAAGCAGCCTTAGGCGTAAATGTATGCTGGCAAAACACACGCCGTTATCAATCGGTGTCGTCCGTTGTGAAGTTTCGTCCTATAGTGATACAACGGGAAAACAGAATCTATATATATATATATCTCACGTTACAACTTAGTCTAAGTGAACGCGTTTACCTTCAGTCTAGAACAACCCTCCTATTTTATTTATTTATTTATATATATATATATATATATATATATATATATACTAGGTGGGTCAAAAAGTTTGTTGCCTTGCTTGTCTACAATTAAAAAAGGTCATGTCGGCTTCTGCGCCGAGAGAGACCATCTTCGGAAGTAAGAAGAATATTTATCACGTGAATTGGTTTTCGAATTGCGTTTGTAACATGTCGCGCAACTGTTACATTTAAGACCCTCCAGCGTCAATGGAGCAGAACGAGTGCCGTGATGTGATTAGCCATTTCTTGAAGGCTTAACTGCAACAGAAATTATAACTAAATTAAATGCAATTTACGGAACTAATGCACAGGTGTGCAGTACCATTGCCAGATGGATTGCCTTACTTAAAAGAGGTATTATGAGCACCGAAGATGTACCACGTTCTATACGGTCAATAACAGCTTCAGATCAGAAACCCGTGCTAGAAGTCTACAAACTCGTGATACTAAACACCAACTGAATCAGCGCAAAATAGCGAATAAGATGGCGCCTTAGCTATGGTGCAGTACATCAAATATGACATCAACATCAATTTTTACATGAGTAATGCAACGTGGTTATCGCATGAACTAACAATTGCGTCAAAATCAACGGAGCAAAACCTGACATGCGTGTCAATTTCAGAGAGCAATTGGGAACGTTTAACACAAAACAAGATTTTCAAGAGCCGATTCGTAACCCGCCGACGAAACCTGCGAAACGGCGGTTTACTTTACTCCAGAAAGGTGAGATGCCACCAGGAGGTGGACCGCATGCGGCGAAAGGCGTTCCGCCAGGGCGAAGAGGCACATCTTAATTGAAAAGGCCTTGGCGACGGTTTTCTTGGATGCAAAAGTAATCATTTTAATTAATTTAAAGTTAATTACCTACTTGCCTACAGAAATGTAATAACGGAAGAGTACCACGCAACACGTTTGGACCAGCTGAAGATCTGTGCTGTTTCGCCATGCCAGTGCGCCCTCCCACACGTCAGTTTTTGCCACCATGGCCAAATTACGCGAAAAAAACTTCCAGGTGTCGGGCATTTCTCGTATTTTCCGGACCTGGCCTCGTGTAACCATAATCTGTCTGAAAATCTCACAAAGTTTCTCTCTGGAACAAGATCTAAAGGCAACAGTAATGCGATATGCGCCGTAGTTTAGGTCTAAGCATTCTGAATATTTTGCTCGTGGTATAAAGGTTAGTGAGGACCATTGGACTAGATGTGTTTAACTTCGGAGGGGCTATACCGAACAATAAACGGTACTTGGCCTTTCTCCGTTTTTGCTTGTATTCCAGATAATGAGCCTTTTTCTCCACCTAGTATATATGCATATAATTTCTTGCGTTTAGGCATACACATGCCGTATATTTCTATTTTGGATACGCAATAACCGTAATTGCCCGCTAGGCACACTGGCTTAGCTAATCTCTTGTAATATGTGTCCCACAAACATAATGTAATATACGAAAAATAAATATGACTATAATTAAAATTGTTGAAAAAACCGTAATTGATATAATTTTCTCAAATGTAAGTGTCTATATTTCTCTAACCATTTACCCAAAGTGTTATATGTATATATATATATATATATATATATATACACACAAGGCCTTCTACTTAAATCTCTGTTTCTAATGTAGCGGGCGCGCCCGCGTTAAGGTACGGTGGACATGAGCGAACAGATAGGCGTAGAGGAAACCGTAGAACGCCTGAAATCCTCGCAAGACATATCGAAGAGAAACAGCAGAAGCCACAGTGGCGACAACAGCGTCAGCAAAGGAGAAGCAGCGTCCTCTCTACACCATGTCGTCCTGACAGGCGCCTGTTTCGACCAGATAACGCTGACCGCGCAAGCAAAACAAGCGTCTAGATTTCCCACGAACGACCGCGGCTAAGATTATCATGGTGTTTAGCCGACGCGACACTTGGTCCTGTGGCCTGTTTAGCCTGAAGCGGACAAAAACCTATTTAACATTCAGGCGAAATAACGAACCGTGACGCCGGTTTGGCTAATGCCTGATGCTACTGTGGTTAGCTCTTGTTACTTGTTCGCGTCGATTGTCGAATACGTGGAGACGAGCTAACTAGATCAAAATACGAGTCAGGGTTGTCTAATTATTCACTGTTAGTATATAGTACACGAGAGCGTCCAAACTATTTATTTAACTTTCAAAAGTGTTTTTGTTCCCTTCAAAAAAAGAACTCCTGTTCGCTGCAATCAACGTAAGTCTTCTTCTTTTCCACTCGTTGAAATATTTGTTAAACGCGTTTTCCAGAATCGAGCCGAGTTGTTCCTGAGATTAAATAATCCGAAATCAGTAATAATGTGTGCACCGGCGCCTTGTCATGATAGAGAATCCAAGGGTAGTCCAGAGTTCAGGCCTTTTGCGGCGGACATTCTCGCGCAAATTTCGTGGTAGTACTCTATATTGACGTAAAACCAACTGCCAAAAAAATGTGTCAGATGAATCCCTTGCAGTCGGGAAAAAGCCGCTAAAAGAACCTTGATATTGAATCTACTCTGTCGAAATTTCTTCGATCGACTCTCTTCTTGGAAGCACCACTGGAAGGATTAGACTTTGGTTTCGATGTTACAACCATAAACCCATGATCCGACTCCTGTAATCTCTCTCCGAAGCAATCTAGGCTCTTCTTCTGCTCTCTGCAGCGGCTATCTCCCTGATAGCAATTTGGCGATTGTTGAGTACGATTTTTTTTAATTTAAGGTATTGGAACTTGTCTATCAGCCCTCGTATATATTAGGCGAGCACTGCCGAGTGTGCAAACGTATTGCAACCGATAAATAAATCATCGCAATGTTTCCTATATATATACATGCGTACACCTTCATGATCGCAAATTCACTAATCATACGGACAACCGTTTAGGAGAAAAAATGTACGCTTCGGGACTGCACCTGGAATACTTAGCGGCTGTCCAAAAATATATATTGTTTCTTAAATTAGGTATTGAATATCAGTTGGTTCCAACGAACGTAGATTAAGTAGGGATTACTGGACGAACCGCGATAGCCAGTTCTTGGCGTATTTTCACTATTCGTTGAACCGAAAACGAACCCACGTCAAAGTTGCTGGTCTAACAGTCCAGCCGTGCGTTCTGCATGTATAATGCACTGTATTTGTACAGGCCATTGGAACACAGGCCGAGTTGATTGTGGAAATCTGTTCATCGAACGAGGAGTGTTGTTAGCCTGCTTCCGATTGGCCCAGTCGAAACTCCAGTCCAAAGCCTGATATGTGCGTGTATGCAATTGACTGGAAACGACTTCGCGCACGACAATATTGCGGAATATTATTTTGTCGTTTGGTCGCCAGGGCGAAAACCGAGAGACGCTACACAGAAAGGAACAGGACTTATTCATTAGCTAAGTCATATCGGCTCCGGCTAAAAGACTGTACCCAGCAACGGCCAATGCGCAGAGAGTTCTGCAACACCACATGTTATCGTACACGCTAACGCAATTGCTGGTGCTGCCGCTTCTCTGCCAGTGTACTACTAGTTCAACACCTGTATTGAGTCGCAGATCAATTCTAGGCATGAGCGCGTCAATCTCTTCATGCAACCACACAAACATAGCCACTGTTGGGGAGGTGCGAACGGGTTAAATCTAATGTTTATTTATGGCGTTAGTTTGGCAGCTGGCAGTTGCCACGAACAAGCGTCCATTCGACAGGTGAGTAAGCAACCTGTGACTACTTCTAGGTAGGCAAACGTGCTTGGTCTCATTGCTGGCAACAATCATCATTAGATGCAACCATCAATACAATCTACTTTGCAAAGTCTATCTTAGTGTTATTATTATTAGTACGAGTCTGGTCAAGTGTCGCACTCCCGTGCATCCCTCCTCGTACTGGCGCAGGTAATCTTACCGGAAAATATTATTATTTTTATCATTTATCGTCACCTAACTTGTCTTCGATCAAATTTGGCTAAACAGTTGGTGTGCCCCTAATTAGTTGTACCTGGTTGGTAGTTATGTGTATTTAGATAGTATATATATTTAGATAGTGACAAAGAATTGTGCGATTCATTCGCAATGCCATTACATATACGTGGCAACGATATTAACAGTCATCTTCTCAGATGGTATTCTCATGCGATTTGGTATTCGCCTAGTCGTCAAACAAGTGGCACTAAGTAGACGTGCTGAATTTATACAGTTATCTATGTATGTACCCCAAATGGCAGCAAATGAGTTCTGGTTTACGACATGCACACTATCGTTTCTCGAAGACAGTCAGCACATCAACAAACTGTATTCATATGTAGATGTTCATCAGACGGTATTAAGTTAGATCATTCTTTGCTGTGCTGGTATGCTTGCTGGCAAAAGCAGAGCTTCAGCCCTCCCAGGTGCCCCTTCGGTAATTGAGCACCGCCTTCCCGGATACTTTTCGTCTGTGTTCACCTGTATGCGGCTAGAGTATCGTGTCAAACGGCCGTTATTCACGCCGCTGAATCACTCAAGCATACAACAACTCTACGCGTAGTGCGACGTCTTTATCAGCTGGCCCACAGTTCGTCTGACAAGCACGACTGCTTTAAGCATAACTGCTGTTTTGTGTTGCCGATACGATAGATATCTGTAGCGCGTGGCCGAGTGCGCGATGTGTCGACGAACTGACTGACAGCCTGAACACTCCCAATACTGTCTCGACAAGGTGTTGCGTTCTGAGCGCATACATGATCTGATACATGACAGTAATAATAAAATAATAATAATAAAAATAATAATAATAATAATGAGGATACACATTCACACCTCAAAAAAAAAAAAATAATAAAATAATAATAATAATAATAATAATAATAATATTGCACAGCCATGGTGAAAGAAAGGTCAATCGTGGACCTGCGCATATGGGTATGCTGTAAATAATAATAATATTAATAATATTTTTTTTCTTCAGTATTATTTTCCTACAATTGTGGGATCCACACGTGTACCCGCCTAGGCTCTATAATTATGATGATAATAATAATAGGTCGTATGCGCAACTACACCCGGATCAAAAGCTTCACTCAAACTTGGTAAAAAACAATAAAATAAGAAGATGATGCTGCCCTGTGTTCTCGTATAGCAGGCGGAAGCGTGGCTTTTTCCGTGGCGGACCACAGCGGGTGGTGTAGCAGCGAGCGACGTCGACCAGACAGAATTCTGGCAAATGTCGCGTACGCATATTTATGTAGATTTAGGTAGCGTAAACGCGACTATTACATTGGCCATTGTCATTATTGCTGTTGTTGTTGCCGTAGCAGTTACTACAGGATATAGCGAGACTTCGTAGCGACACACATCGTTGGCGGTTGCATATCGACGACCGCGCTTAGATAATGTCCGCCTCAAGGCAACAACGTTCACCGACCGAAACGAATAACGAATACAATGCTACCGCGTGGCTCGGTGGTGGCGGCACGTCTATTATATTGTTTCTACATTTAAATGATCTCTGTTTGATCTCTCTCTCTCCTCGTTTCTCTCTCCCACTTAAATGTCGTTTTCTCTTTCTCACAATTTCTCTCTCCCTATCTCTCTCTCTTGCCCCCCTCTGACAAGCACAATCGCCAAGTCCTTTGAGTCTTTCTCGAGCTCTGAAGTCTTTGCTGCTCCACAGGTATCACCGGGTGCATTTCACGCATCCTCTCGGTGACATCATCACCACCACGACCACGTGTATCACTGCGAGCCACCACCCAACGACACATGCACAGCTGCCGAACAACTGAGTAACTGAGACACAACTGGGGGTAAATGCCTAACTAGCTAAAAAGGGGGGGGGGGGGGGAGTTGAGCGCATCGTACCAAATGCATCTTCCTTCTGATCGGTAAAGCCAGCGAGTACGAGAGATAGAAGGATATATACATAAAGCGAGATATATACGGAGGGAAAGAGAGAGAGAAGAAAAGACAAAGGAGTGAGGGGCGGGGGGTAAGTGAGGCATAAACTGGAGGAGGAAGGTCGTGTTGACCATTTGCAGACCCGGATTTCTCATCGTCTCAAAGAAGAAGAGACAATGAAAATGGATGCCTCTTCTACGAACACCCCAACGTTTGTTCACCGCGCGTTAGTTCCGGCCAGCAACAACCGTAGCAGCAGCAGCAGTAACCTTGTCTGATCTAAAGGCATGTTTACCATGTCTGTCCCATGCTATGTGGCAAAGTTGGGGCGGGCAGCGCAACGCAGCGCTGCCTGCCTGTTTTCTGTGCTACCTTAGACGGTAGGCAAATGTCACGCAGTTTTTGTGCGTAGCAGACTGTGCGTACGTATATATATATATATATATATATATATATATTATATATATATATATATATATATATATATATATATATATATATATATATATATATATATATTATTTATTTATATATATATATTATTTATTTATATAATTTCTCTATGTTAGCACTTTGGAGTGGACAATTGTCTCCGCGCGAACGTGTGATCACGGGTTCTCTAACCCAGGGTTAGCCCAGTTTAACAATGTGCCCCGAACAGACGCTGCGTTTCCTCGTTGAATGTCGAGCGACAGCCTCTGACGCAAGAATTCAGATGCCCTCGAGTCTCCTGTCGAAAGATTAAGGCTTTTACCGACCCGCTGAATCAGCTTGAGCGTAAGGGGGCCTGCAGCTCCCATAGTCTCGAACGCCAACGGACAAAATTCGTGCGGATAATCGACGTTTGAATATTTTCTGCATTTGTTAGCCTCAGCTAACCTGGAGGCATGACCTGCTCGGTCCGCACCTGCACCGACCATCGAAGGGGCTAATGAGTCGGTTACTTATATATATATATGATGGATGACACTTATACCATTTTAGCGAGGCAAAATGCTGGTTTGGGACGCAACCGTTACCGACTCCTTAGCCCCTTCTATGGTCGGTGGCGGCGCATCCGAGGCTGGTTATGCAGCCCACCTTGCGGAGACTAGCAAATTGAGAAAATACTCATCAATCGGGTAATTCTGCCCTCTCGCGTCTGCAACCCTAGGTGCTCCTGGCGTTCGGACCAAGCAGCTGATCCGCTAAGTCGGCACCTTGTTAAACCTGTCATCCGGTGATAACAGGTCGTCGTCCTTTTTCAAACAACGTCTGGATCTTAATATACAACGTGGAAACGCTGCCTCCGTTCGGGGCACACTTCTGAGGTGGTGTCGGCCTGACCTCATCGAAACGGACACGTAACAGCCACAATACGCGCCCACTAGGCATATTGGCTTAGCTAATCCATCGTGATACGTGTAACATATGCATAATGTGTTATATTGAAAATAAACTATATATATATATATATATATATATACAGGGTTAACCAGGTCTTTCCTGAAAAAATGAGCACAAATATTATACAGATTGGTACCAAAATACTCTTCAGCTAATCTTGTATCTTGAATATACATCGGATTTCGATATGACCTCCCTTGACCTGAACCACGACCTCGTGTGGTGTATTATATCCCACTCTCTTATAACAGCTAACTGCAGACCACCGACGTATCTGACAGGCGCAAAGTTGGCGTGAAGGATCGCTCACAGAGGAAATGTTCAAGCGGGTTCATATCCGGTTAGTACAATAGCATTGCTTCAAATGTGATCAACCTTGATGTGTGAGTCCCAAGCTACGCCTAATGTTTGGTCATATGAGAAGACATCGAATTCTTCTAAAGCGTAAGTCCCCAATGTTCGAAATTACTTTTAGTCCACGGCATCAGACAGCTCTTTAAATTTAGCTGGCGGTACCTCGGTCCCTTTAATTTATAGATATATATATATATATATTATATATATATATATATATATATATATATATATATATATATATATATATATATATAAATATTTATATATATATAAATATATATATATATATATATATATATATATATATTTTTTTTTTTGAAACGGAAAACGTAACCTTTGCCATTTATAAGAAAAGCATAGAAATTATTAGAAAAGGAAATCATATTTATTGCTTTTGGACCAGGAAGTGCTAAACAAGTATTGGTTCTTTGTACGCTGGTGCAATTGCGTGAGCTACTTTTATCGCGAAGCTCAGCATGTGCACATTGATGGCTTCCGGCTATCGGCTTAGCTGTATTTACGTAACGTAAGACATGATGCATCATTGTTATTTGACAAAAAGCTCTCGTATGGGTGGGGGTATACATATGTCTCGAATCAATTCAGGGCGATGTCCATGTTTCAAACTATGAAGTCAATTCAAACATAGTTAGGTCAACTGTTTGAGCACGTAAGTGGCTCGCCAATCCGATGCGACTGGTCGTACGTTCCAGGCTGACGCAATGCACATAAGTACTCTAGGCTGATGAGATTCTGTTCATCTTTATATTTTACTTGCTTTCTTGTTGACCTGGCTGATTGTTGTTGATCAGAGTTTATCGAGGTCGTGTAGACTGTTTCAGTGGCCGTTTATACATTTTATTGCGTTGGTCACCTGCTAGTGTTAATGTTGCATATGCTGAGCGTTGTCATCATCATAATTTACAGAGCGATTATAATCGTTTTCACGGTTAATTAGTATTGCTGCTGTTGTATTTGTTTTCGTCACGTTGACGTACGATTACGCAGAGTTTTCTTCAGTAGGTGGTGACTGAGATCGTGCACTTTAGCAATAGATGATTTCGGTGGATTTTGTTTACTGCGAGGCGCGAAGGACAACCATCTCAGAAGTGATGTTATTCGGCAGTAAATGTTGACTATTAGAGGACAAACTATTTAACGCTTTTTAACAGCAGCCGCTATTGCAATAGAAGGAATTGCCAGATTGCTGTTGCTTTTGCGGCCACGTCTCTACAAGGTAAGCACATTTTTTAGAATTTGGAATCCTTGGAATGAAAGGAATCTTCAAGTGCAGAAGAAGTATGATCTCCAGGCGATCGATTAGCTGGGTATCGTTGTTATATATATATATATATATATATATATATATATATATACACTAGCCCTTGACGCTCCACAGTAAATAAAATTTACCTACATCATCCAAAGCTAACGTGAACGGCCTCCGTGACCATTTGGTGCAGAACACTTTTCATATTCAAACCACACTTAACAGCCCCAGATCGGTGCCTTCCTTTTAGTAGCGTCGTCTAGATGTGAAAATCTTCGAGAAAGGAGCGCTGTCTACTGTTTTGTGGTGTCGTACAGAGCTATGATGACAGCAACGCGGTGTCGTTGATAAAGCACTAGAAACAACGACAACACGAATACAGCGGCAACGTCCACAATATAAAGACATGCAAGAAAAACATATATATATATATATATATATATATATATATACGCGGAGTAATAACAAACCCAAATAGTCTGTCGTGTTCACCGGCGTGAATCTTCTCCTGTCGCGTTGTGTCGCCTCGTAGCAAGTTTCGGTTTTCTTTCTGTACAGTTGAAGGAACAAGAAAAGCCAGAAGACGGAGATGAAAACGACGCGGATTCGTTGGATACTCGACGGCGGTACGATGGCGCGTTGAGAAATTGACGAGAACAAACGAGGTTCTCCGCAATCTCTCCGAGATTTCCTCCCATAGGGTACACAAACTAACGGAAGTAGGAAAATCCTGCTGTAAGAACAGCAGCAGCAGCCGCCAAAGTGGTGGTAGTCGCCTCCGCCGCCGTCTTGGCAGGAAACCTGGAATACGCCAACCGGGCCCTTTCAAACAGCACCACCAGCACGGCTGAGAGAAACCGAACCGTCGGTCCGTCGAAGAAGTGGTCCTGAGACGACCGTGTCGTCGAGGGCACACGTCGTACAGAAAGTCGATGTAGGCCACCGTGCAGGGCCTGACGCCCGGCCGCAGACCGTCTTGGGCGGGCCGCAGGGCGACAAGGCGTAAAATAATGCACCCCTAGGAGCCATTTGGTATTCAAACACAGCTCGCCGAGTTCTAGGCTAAGGCTCGTTGGCTCATTGCGAAAGCCGTGTTCTCGGGAGCCGCACAGACGGCGAAGAAGGGCGAGAAAAGTTTTGCTGGCTGGCTGGCTTGCTTTGCCTTGCCAGCCAGCCTGCCTGGCGACGGCAACCCAACGCAACCAGCGACGCCTATACGCAGCAGCAGCCGACCTCATTCCGACGCCCCACCAGAGATAGATAGAGAGATACAGAGCTGAGATAGAGGTGGCTGAGCGCAGTGTGAGCAGAAAGAGCAGCCGGCGCTCAGCGTCCGCTAAAGATAGGACGCGTCCGTGGTCTGCCGGCCGACGAACGAAGGACGGCGACCACTGTGATTTAAATTTGCGCGCGCTATCACGATCACCGTAATTGACAGCGGTGACGCCGGGCTAAGGCGTGCCGACTCACTCTTGAAGCCAAGCTTGTGGGGTGCGAAGACTGTGGGCCGCGGTAACAAGGGCTATAAGTATGGGGTTTAGTAGTGCAGTTTCAGAAGTTTTCGTGAAAAAAAAAATATATATATATATATATCTAAACTCTATTTAAACATATACTGTAGTAAACTCTATTCAAGCATATACTGTAATAAACTCTACTCAAACATATACTGTAATAAACTCTATTCAAACCTATACTGTAATAAGCTCTACTCAAACATATACTGTGATAAACTCTATTCAAACGTATACTGTAATAAACTCTATTCAAACCTATACTGTAATAAACTCTATTCAAACCTATACTGTAATAAACTCTATTCAAACATGAACTTGAAACGATTGTTTACACATGTTATAATCGGTACGACGTTGTCCTGCTCAAGGCGCTTACTTGCTGAAAACGACGTTGTTTATTTAAGGGAGGAGTTCCGTTACTCTGGGTCGACAGTGCAGCATCTGGCCAATGACCTCCACAATAACAACAGCAGGAGCAACACAAGAACCACAACAAAAACAACAGCAGAAATGCTAACTGTAAAAACAACGCAGCAGCGGGAACAACAATAATAATGCCACAGCGAAGAAGAAGAAGAAGAACGTCCTTACGTACCGTAAGGACAAAGAAAGAGAAAAATATGAAGAAAGATAAAAAGAGCCCCCGAGGTGCCGACGCCCAGGGCCCGTATCGCAACGCGTTATCATCATCCTCAGGCCAACACGGCCATTTGCATGGCCGTTGGCCGCACCGGGCCGAACGCCGATTGTGGCTCTTTGTAGCGCTGGGCAATGGGGCAATAGTTCGCGAGCTCGGAGTTCATCTCGCCCCCCCAGCTTCCATCCCCCGAACCCCCGAGCCCGCGTCTTTGGCCGCCGCGGAGGAAACGGTGTATCGCCGTCGGCGGCGGCGGTCGCCCCATTTCCAGCCTGGTCACGCTTTTTTGTAGCAGTTGTAGCAACGGGAATCGTATGAGCAGCAACAGATACGCACATCGGCGAACAGCGTGCCCCCCCCCCCCCCCTCTCCATAGCCAGCCGGCGAGCGAGCCTGCGTGGCGTGTTGGGGAGAGACGAAGGGTTGATGACGGGCCCCGAATAGGCGATGCGATGCGTCCGTGGTTTCGCCCGTGGTGGTTCGATGAATATTCAAGTAGGCTACTCTTTCGACTTGTTGTGAGCGGCGAACGTCGCTGCAACTGCCACCGTTTCGGCTACATAGGCTACTTCGACTAGGGCTGCCGCTACTGCTGCTGGTGATAGCCGTAAAGCCTACTGATGGCGTGGGTCGATGCTGCTGCTGCTGCTGCTGGCTCGCGTCGGTGCCGCTGTATCTCTCGCCGGCTGACGGCTGACGACCTGTCTATAGTGTATCGTTGTTGTAGTCAAAGTCGATGTCGTAGTTGAGGGTAGCCAACAGCAATGCGAGTAGTAGTAGTAGTATTTGTCGCCGGAGTTCGTTCACGTTGTTAGCAAAGTTAGTCGAGCAGGGCTGCTCAGCTATTGGAGGGCGCAAAGCAAGGTGTAGTGGGAGGCAGCTTTCATCGGGGCGCGAAGGGCGAATGGGGGCGAAGGAGGGCGAAGGTGCGCGAAGGGCTAGGGTCGCCCCGTAAGGGCCCTGTTCAACAGCAGGCTGGCTTTGGGGCGGACGGCCTGTCAGGTCTTCACCAACGGTGGGGTAACAGCAGTTGGGCAGCCAATCGATAGTGGCCAACTCCTGACGATGACAAGGACGACGAACGGACGGCGGCTCGCCAGAAAGAAGAGAGAAGAAGTGTGGTGGCTCCATGAGAATGTATCGTCGATAGTTGGCCGGCCGGGTCCCGCAGACGGAACCAAGATAGACGGACCTTCGGACGCAAAACAACTTCTTCGTTGCCGTCAGGGTTGGTTCTCGTTGTCGTCGCACGGGTTGGTTCTCGTTGTCGTTGCAAGGCTCGTCGGCGATGTCGTTGTCGTTGCTATAGTCAAGAAGTTGAGTGAATGAGGCAAGAGTTGACTTGAAGCCAGCCAGCAACGACTTGACTTGTAGAAAGACATCTTCTACTCCCACGGGTCTCATCCATTTCCCCAGTCCCTTCCACTTGTGGCAGGGAGCGGTGGGGGGAGGCTTCTGGGAGATCCGGGGCTTCTGGTGGAGCAACTGGTGGAGAGGTAGCTGTATCCGTAGAAGTGGCAGCAGTAGTGGTAGTAAAAGTCATATGAGTAGTAGCCCAAGTAGTAGTAGTAGTGGTGCTAGGTGCAATTGCAGTGGGAAGTTTTGCAACAATAGACATAACGGTATTAGCACTAGTAGAAGGGGGGTAATTATATGGTGGTTTTGGCACCACGGAGGTGTGCGAATGTGAGCATATGTGCGTGTATGAAGCTCCAAAAAATCTTGTTTGTCAGGTGTATGTAGACTAGACAACTCAGACAGTCACATATCGCAAAACAGCATGGAACTTAGTGACAAGTTTAGGATAAAAAGTGTGGCCATGCGACCTGAGGCCAGACCGGAGTGCTAGGACGTTTTCTGATGTGGAACGTAGAACTGTTATGCCGGACACACCAAACAGTACAAAACCACCGTTACGTAACGATTGATTTCGCGCTTTTGGATTTGCTGGAACACGTCAGAGACAAGTTGGTAGTGAAGTCCTGGGAGAAAGAAAGAAACTTAGCCTAATTCAGAGGCTAAGTCATAGTATCTAAGGGAGAACCACTGACAAAGGACACCGAATATAGAAGAATTGCGGTGCGCGTCATCTTTATTCGTTTAATTGAGAATTCGAAAAAGAGCAAGCAAGAAAGCCTTTGAGGGTTACTAGTACCTAGCCAAGCCAAAGTTCTACTGAAGAGAAAGAAAGCTAAAAGACGCTGAAAACCGGCTGAAAACCATGGTCGCTTTGAGCAGGGGAAGCTGACCATATCGCAAGCCCTGCTACTGTCGCTGGAACTGCAGGGTGCGACTATTACCTGATATAAAAAAACGACTACAGTCCAGACAATATGCATCGAGCGAGAGGTCGAGTAGCTAAAGATAGCACGAGCTAAGGATTTGACAACCTCCAAAAGGTTATAAGGGAGGTGAAATTACCGGCCGGGATGGCGGAGGTCAGCTTGAAACATTGCAGGTAGGGAAAGTGGCCACGGCAACTACTTCTAGCTCCCTCCACAAGGCAGGCGAGAAGGACGCCGATTAAGAGGGGCCTCCCATACTACTTGGAATTGCCATAATAGGTAGTGCTGTATAAACTAATAAGCTTAGATGAGGTCGTGCATTTTAGTTCTCACTGTTTCCCTTTTCTGTAATACTTGTGGCTGATGCATTCTTCCATTCAATTCATCGGTGCATTTTTGACGCCTGATAAACACGTTTTTCCGGTGAGGGCAAAACGACATCGAAACGGCCTGGAGTATTTGTTTTGTGTATAAAGAGGGTGCAATAGTTGCGCGGACACCTCAAAAGTAGGTTGCCAGATCCAAAGATGCTAAGTGCAATGTTGACGATACTCGTCGCTTCGGAAATCATTCTCCTTCTACGAGGACCATCTGAAGACCCTTTAAAGAAAGAGAGCCGTCAAGCAAGCCGATAATTGGCCGCGCAGATGAGCTGCGACAAGCGTCCGATTCTTTAACTGGAGGCGAGAGGTGGGACCTCTTAATGTTAATGAAGGACAAAAAAGAGTGGGCAGCTTCATAGGCCCCGCACTGCTAACACCTTCCGTATTCATCAGACATAGCACCGACGAGCAAATATACGATCCACTATACGAAAACTTTCACAGGATGGGTCTTAGACTAAACCTCTGCGTGGATTCTGCGAACAATTGGTCGTCCGAAAGAAACACTGCTCTTCAAATTCGTTAGGTAGTCTCTGAGCATGAACCTCTGATCCTTAAGTTAGGCCAATATCATGCAAGGTCACTATTTAGATCTCCAAATATCATGAAAATCGTAAGTGAGTGTCTAATCTGAACAAATTACGAAAAATTAATATATAAGTGAAAAATAAATAAAGTGCAACGCGATGCGGAAGGAGTTTATTTACATAAGCACATGAAGGCCTGCCCTGGATTCTGTCAAAAACTACACAGAATAGAGCCCAAGATACCCGCGCGTCTTGTATTACAAACAAATATCAAGCTTAGCGCATGCCGAAAGCTCTCTCTGTTCTCTCCTGCTAAAAGTATATTGTGAAGATACTTACCTGAGACACGGGACGAGTTCGTTATGATAAAGTTCTGCAAATAACGGAAGTATCACCAACACCTCTTAAAGTTAGGATGTTCCTGTGCCCACGATCCCAAGTCATATGCATGAATTTAGTTGCGTAACTCAGAGTTTCGCATTTATTATATATATGCATGTGAAACGTGATGAGGCGTATTAGGCTTTGTCAGGGACTAAATGCACTGTCTAATAAATAAGTGGAACATAGCATGCTACGGGGCGTTATATTACCGTCATCACCGCTTGCCGGGCCTGGGCAGCGTGCGTTCACTCCACTTTCGTGACGCTAGTAGGCGAAACTGGAAGCTAAAACTGATTGACTTAATTGGACCATTAAACGCGATACTTAGCTTCACCTGATCGAAGCCATAAAGCCAAATGGAGACACAGGAGTGCCTACCTATATGACATTATCAGAGGCTCGACTTTTGGCTGGCCTTTAGCCGGTGAGGCATGCTAAGGGCCACAAGCCACACGTTCACCTGACCGAAGACGTACGTATTATTATTATTGAAATAATGGCGCCAATGATTTGGAAGACCAGTTGGTGGCAGCGCTTCGTTTGGGAGAAGAATATTAAAGTTTACACCTCGACTAGCCACTGGAGCGCTGGAAGAGAAGCGCACGAGATTATAACTCATTAAGCCCTGCTCGTCTCCAAAGTGTAAGTTGTGATCAAGTTCGTAAGTTCGCACGATGTTAAATAAAATTGCCAACAATAGCAATAATGACCACCGGAATAAGTCGTAGCACCAGCGACAATAAACAGTGAAATTAGCAGCATTTTTCAAAATTAGTTGAGCGATAAGCGACAGCGCGATTGTTGACTGCGCAACAGAATTCGCCAAGCCCGAATGCCCTTATCGGTTTCGCTGGCATGTTTTAAGCAAAACGTTTATCACCATTTGAAATGGTTGTGCCTTGATGTCAATGATAAAGTGGCTAATGTCTTCCTTTACGAATTGGGTGATCGCAGATTTGTTGACCTGCGATGGAAGTATACCCTTGCGACTTCGAAAAACGCCACATGTGCTTCTTGAAATGTTGCATTCTTGACATCTCATCATCATCTCATCTCATCATTCTGTTAAACGACCTGAGCGAACATGTGTCGATGATTTGACATTAATACTCGACATAGCCTCCTCGAATGTTTCGATTATTCTTTTTACAGTTGTGGCACTCGGGGCAATCTGTTGACCAACAATTAGTCGCAGTTTGCGAATACTGTTGTTAGATAACGTTTAACGATAAGAATGCGTGGTGATTATTGCGTCGAGTGCTTCAATTTTCTCGACCCTTGCCGCTCGCCAAAACTGCTACCAACAGTAAAGTCTGTTCCTAGTGTAAATCTCGTTTTTTCGTGTTCTTTCTCTCGTGACGTCTCACCACTGGTTTAGTCCTCTGCAGGCATAGACAATGCAGATGAATGACTGCTACGAGACAGCAAATGTCCCTAGTGAGATTTCTGACCCTCAAGGTCGGTGCGCGGTCACAGGACTGCTACTGCTTTAAAAAATGCAGTTGCGAACATCCGTCGGATACTATTGACAAATTGTGTGGGACTTCGTACGGGCTAGTTAGGATTGCGCGTAGTACCTACTAAAAATTGCCAGGCCAAAACTCAGCACGTCTTTCATTAAGTAACACTTTCGGTTATTATTGTACTGCAACCACTATTACTGCTGTAATTTGCGTTGTTTTAAATTATTTACGGAAGACACACACTTTAATAATTACAAATGGGCCTTGCCCATCTCGCGGGAAACCAAGGATAAAGAACGAAATGTAGCGCAGAGAGAAAGAGAGCAGAGTGAAAGGGAAGAGATCAAATCACAAAAGAGCATGCCCTAAAGAAGACGCATATAAAGCATCACGTAATTATTTTTTTGCTCTCTGTGACGTTGGACCATTTACAATAATGTCCCTAAAGATAACCGCGCGGCCCGTCCCACTGTTTGCACTCTTCTGCAACCCAAAAAGCATTACGCATGGTCGCGCAATGTCGCGTATATAATTGTTACCCTTTCCTGTCGCGTCCATAATTGTTACCCTTTCCTGTTTATGTATAAAGAGAAAATATTGTACGTTCTTTATTTGTACGAATATTGAAAGTAGTATATAGTCTTGTCCTTAGGGTCACTAACTTACGCTGTAATGTTAGTTGCCCTTCTAAATACTGCTGTGGGGTATTTGACACAAAAAGATGGCGCCCAGCTGCTGGCAACTAAGACCGTTTCGTGGATAAGATGAGACATTTCCACGCCGGCTACAAAACATATATCAAACGTGTATCTTTCTTTCTAAAGAATAATCTCTCTATTTAACACTACGATTGCTAGCACTATAATATACATATATAGTGCTAGTAATCGTAGTAGTTATATAGAAATCCAAGAAATTGTAAATCAAACGCATTCAAAAAGACTATAACCACTTCTACACCTTCACTATTAGTAGAACATTTGACGGACGTAAATGTTAATTTGCGGCAGTTCACTTAGCTGAATACTTAATTAACAAGAAAGTAACAAACACACGCTCATATCATAGATACGATCGAGTTTACGATTGGCTATTGCTTTTTGGGTGAGAGGGAAATAAGTTAATTTATATTTCTCTTCTCCAATAAAATGATACTGCTTACCGAACTTGTGTAGTGCATCAAACGGCAAACGAAGCCTCTTTTATTACAGGATGCCACGCCTCTTGCAATGCCTTCGTCTACCCACGGAGCTTCTACTGCCATTTCGCATACTGTCGAGACAAAATATAAAGACAGTCGACCACATAGCGCGTACATCTCAAGACAAATGTTTCGTTGAGATTGCATTTGATAATCGAGAAATTCAGAATTCGAAATTTATATAGGTTAGATTAAGTTTGTTGGCATCGAAGCAAAGCGCAAGCGGTTTCCTTGATAAATAGTTGTAGCTTAAGTTTGTAGGTGACCGGACACGTGTCCAGTTCGACATTTCTAGAGGCAATAATTCGTCATACGGCCAAAAGAAAAACTCATCTATTTGATCTTTATTGGCTGAGGCGTCATGAGTGAAGTCACTGAACCAGTTTGATGCTTACTTAATAATAGTATCACAATTTATTCTTGCTTTTTTTAGTCCATATATATATATATATATATATATATATATATACCTTTTACGTTTCAAACTACGAGATGCAAAACTAAGTTTAAGTGTTTACTCTAAAATATATATTCACATGATTTATTTACACAGCAGATTGGGTAAAACATACAATAGTACGATCGATATCACTACAGCATTGTAATAATATTAATATTAAAAATCGCTTGGTGCCAGCTTTATTAGTGAGGAGATTGCATTGCACTCACTGCCATGATAATAAGATTTACACATAGACCATAACAGTATTTACAAACACATGTGTCACAGGGTTCATGGCAAGCGTCTTTCTGACATAGAAGGTGGTGAAAACCGTGCACCGCAAGCGGGCGATTATGTGCCTGTTTGTATATATACTATGTGTCTGTTTTTATAAAGCGTGGCGTGGTAGTATTTCATGATGTTGATCTCATTGGTGCCCTTGTAAAGACCTAAACTCCCTATAATATGAAGTCCGAGTACTGGCAAAAAAAAACGACCTTAGTTTTAAGGGATGCTTCGTAATTTAGTTTAAAGTAAGGCGTGTGGCCAAGGTTGCCCAAAAGCGCCATTCTTCGATTCAACCGCCAACTAGTTAGCCACCCGTTTACGATTTATTCTGGAAACTCTCTCATCTGTGTGCTCACAAAGGCACAGATTTTGAACTAGAGTTAATCGAACAAGCTTTCGCGCGCGTGTACAAGGCAGAACCGTTTGCTGCTGACTTTCGCTGCATAGAAACGACATTGAGCGCATCTACAATAATGGACGACCAACCGTTTAGACTCGCTACCTTCGCGCTGCTTCTGTGGGTAACAAGACAGTTAACTCAAAATAAATCTGCTTGACGAACTTGTACCGCCAATTGGCACGGACCATTCAGTGCTTGTTCGTAGTAGTATATGTATATATATATATATATATATATATATATATATATATATATATATATATATATATATATATATATAAATATATATATATATATATATATATCGAGTAACTACCGGCTGATAATAGCAGTAGAGAACATCAGTAGGTCTTTTGAGTCAATTATGTGTAGTCAGTATGATCTCACGCAGCCCATGCGTTTGTATAAGCGTGCACGTTGTGTCAACTCTTGGGTGTCAGTACGTGGAATGATCAGTTCGCCGTTAGGATTGGCATCGTGGCCACTTTGTTTGTAGCGAGCTCGCTATGAACCACGTACAGTAATGTCGCTATGTGGGAATGTCGATTCGAATTGGAAACGGTCGCCGTGGCCGGTGTCGTGGGTCGAGCTTCGCCGTTTAGAGCGGATCCGAAATTTTATTTTACTGCCGGCTTCACTTTCGGCAGCCAGCGTCAGTGGCCCGAGCTCTGGCAGCGGTAGCAGCAGCAGCAGCAGCAAAACAATGGACCACCTATGCACCTAGCCGAGTAGTCAAAAAAAGAGCCTAAACGACCGTTCAACTTCAACGGCTCGATCCGTTAAAACGATTGCGAAACGACGTCGTGACGACGTTACAGATCTGCGGCGAACGGTGGGTTCGCTCACTGACCTATGGGCTGGTGGTTCAACAAACGACAACTCACACTCATCTACTACGTACGTCTACTTCCACCTTAACTCCTTTTCTATTTTGCTTTCCTTAATTTTCCTATTCTCCTTGTCTTTCTTTTTTTTGTTCCTCCTTATTTTCTGTGTTCTTAGTTCAGAGTAGAATCTGTGAGTTCACAAGCAATAGCCCAGCCTGGCGGTTCTGGCAAACCAGCACCATCTATAGCAGGCAGTCACATCTAACGGTACTTCTTAGAGTCGGCGGTCTTAACCGTAGTAGTAGTAGTGGTACTACCCAGTAGCAGTAGAAAAACTTTTCTTTTCAGTTGCTGTTTCGTTTAGTCTTTACTCGAGGCTAAAATAACGTTCACCTCTGTTATTGCTACAACACTGTTAATGTATTTTGTAATTAAAATCGAATAGTTATTCGATTGTCCATCGTTCATTGTTTAGTTGGTCAGTCAATTTTAGATACTTTGTGCCCTTCGTGACGCACTTGACTGCAGGATCGTGTATATTCGGCATAAGCTTCCTATCTGGGTGCATATAACTATGCAGAGAAACAGAGAAAGACATAGCTGACTTCGGGAGAATTGGCAGGGACGCCTCTCCCATGGCTTCGAAGAAGTGCCAAGTATTACCGAGCCTGGGAGGGTGGGGAGGAATCCGGGTTTACTGGGTTTGTGAGCTTCACACTAGTCACGCAGGCTACTAGTGACGCATGTGCATTCTGCATTACCAAAGCCTTCCAAAAATGTATATATTTTGTGCCCACAGTAGTACCATTCGCAACTTGCTCGTTGAGTTTCAACAAGTTAGATTTGTTGAGTTTTAATGTCGTTATTTACAACCGCTGTTGCATTACCATTGCCACGCCTTCAAGCACCCGCAATTGATTAATTAACGTATGTATTTAAATTTTAAGCTTTAATTGGCTTGCTTTACTAAATCGCTACATCGTTGGAACTGTATGAGTCCACATGGAACTGTTATTCGATTCATCTAGACCAGCTTGGAGCCTAACTTACGAGCCTTAGATGATATCGCCTTGATTTTATATGTATCGCGCCAGCGTCAAACTTGAGATCATTACTGTGATGTACCAGAATTGCCTGCCGGCTTCTCCAGGTTACCATGCTTGCTTTAAACGACCAAGCTTATTATACCGGTAAAACCCGTACGCGCCGCTGAAAAATAACTACTAAAGTATTTACAGTGAAGGACCACAGAAGAGTACTTAAAACAGAACACAGAACACAAAGTCAACGTTGAAACATATTCAGAGGTAGAGCAACATAAATTATCTGCGGCAATATTAAACAAAGCTGTGAAAGATATATTGTGACAATTATGACGGCGACAACAACAGCACCACAACAATACAACAGCAGCAACAACAATGACAACAACAACAACAACGACGACAACAACAATAACGACAACGACGACAACAACAACAACTACAACAACAACAACAAGAGTGGCAAGAAAAGCGACAATGGCGACAGCAACAGTAGTAGCAACATCGACAAATGGAAACAAAACAAACCATCTACCAAACGCTAACTAATTGACCCTTGTCCAGGATGTTTGCGGGGAGGGGGGGTGGCAGAGGGGTTTAAACGAACACGTTCCCGATGAGGTGCAAAGGTCACGACTACACGCTCCGCGCTGCGTGAGCAGATGACGAAGACGTGCGAACACACCTATACACGAACCGACAGACCAGAACCTCTACTCTTACTGCTCCTCGGCGAAGCCTCACTCACGAGACTCAGCTGTAGCAACGGCGTGGTGACACAGCGCTGATGCATGCAGTAGCAGCAGCAACAGCAGATTTCGTGCCGGGTCTTCACTCATTCAGATACGACAAGAAAGCCGGCGACGCGACCGCCAATGACAACAACTGAGGCCCTCGATGGTTAGACGCCGCTTCGACGCACCGCTGGTCGTCGCCGTTAGCAGCAATCACCACAACAACAACAACACTAACAACACCAACAACAACAACAAAACTAGCCACAGAAGCACCAAAGCAACAACAGTAACATTAGCGCTAGCAGGAATAACAGCAAAACAGCAACAACAACACGAAAAATAACAACAGTTATTATTAACATTACTAACAACCACAGTAAACTGTGATGATTGTACCATACCGCCTGCTGACATTTACCCTGCTGCGATTGGTGGTACATCTCGCGAAACTGGGCGTCGTGGCGTTTCTGCAGGCATCTGTCGACAGGGGGGATGTTAACCAGCGCGACCGGCTTTAACTGCTGTTTTTAACTACTACCATTAGTACTACTGCAGCTGGCGCAAATTGTGTGGCGTTCAGAGGATGCCAAATAAGCTTGCACGGCCGACATACACTTATGCATTTAGACGCAGTCGCATTACTCGATGGCTTTTTTTAATGAGGGCTCTCATGATTAATTTGGGATTGAGAGTAATCAAGGGTGTCGTGCAGCTTCCTTCAGTCTGGTGGCACTAATTTATCAAGCTTTTGTTGAGTTGCGCGTATTTTTGTCTAAAGAGGTGGCGAAGTTTTTATGAGCCTGCAGTTTAAATATTTAATGCCGTCATTTTGCTTGTAAAATGTAGACAAATAGCGCACTTTTAATCTTATTAAGTTATATGTATGAATTAGTTTTGACTCTGACGCTATATTACCTTGATACCCAAAATGTAAACCTCTTGTTTGTAGAAAAAAGAGGTTTATTTTTTGGATCACAACGTAATACATATTTAGGTGTAATTTACATGTAACGCACGTCTGCAGAAAAACTGTATTTCGAATGGCAAGCTACTATGGGACAACAGTGCTTGATAAGCAACATACCTCAACTAACAACATGTCAGTAATGCAATAACGCAGTAACGTAGTAACGTAGTCATGGAGCACACATGTAACAAGAACTAATGTCAGTAAGCCACTCAATCGAATAATGACACTAGTTGTGAAATATATTAAAAATAGTATTACCAATGAAAGATGGAGATTTTCTTCGAGAGATTCCGGTGTATCATCGGGTAGCGTTATGTAGAAGCGTAAACCTTATTGGCCCACAATGCCACAATGCGCAGCAGGCGTGTATACCATACCCTGGCATAGTGGATACTGACATTAGAACACATAGACGATAACCCGCTATACGTTGCGCTCTGTTCCTGTCAAACGCAAGAAGATACTCCAAGACGCTATCGCATAAGCAGATCTACCCCAAAGACGAAAAGCCACACACACACACAGACCAAAGGTAGCTAGTTTATTTTGCTAGTACTAATACTAGTTGTTATATATATATATATATATATATATATATATAGCTAAACGTATCACAAACACACATATGTCTTGTGCCTTAATTTTTAAATTGTAGGATTTCTAACGAGTGCCAACAATGAGCACATATATATATATATATATATATATATATATATATATATATATATATATATACATATATATATATATATATATATATATATATATATATAGATATATATATATATAATATTATATTATTATATTGTGCGAGAATAGCGACGAATCAAAAGTTAATGCAGTAAAACAGAAAGCAAATGTGCCAGTTCCATATATGTATATATATATATATATATGAAAACGGCACATTTGCTTTCTGTTTTACTGCGTTAACTATATATATATATATATATATATATATATATATACGACTTTTTCTGCTGCCCTGTGCCTGGCAACATAATGAGTCACCTAGTGAAACAGCTCTGAAGAAGCTATATAATTATATCTTAAAAACGATGATGATGATAGCAATAATAATAATACTAAAAATAATATTAATAATAATAGCAATTACAGCAACACAAACGCTAAGAGGAAGTGGAAAAAAATGAGGAGGAGGAGGAAGAAGACGAAGGAAAAAAAGAAGACGATGACAACAACGATAACGAGACCATTTAGTCGTAGAACGTAACGTTATGATGGTGGTGCATTTGAAAACGGCGGGGACAGTGGCGGCACTGTCATCGGGTTGTCTGCGTCGTCAGTTAGGCAATTAGTGTCGCTATTTGACTTTTGGTGGGAGAGGGGTGGTGGTGGAGAAGGGGGGGCGATTTGAACGGAGCTCGCGTTAGATACGCCAGCGTCACAACTGCCTTTCCCGACTCCGTCTCTCTCTCGCCTCATCGTCATCGCCGTCATCATCGTCATCGCCACAACCACCACCATCACCATTGCAAACCCAACATTTCACGATCCGATACGACCAGCCTGCTAGGCCAGCGCCCTCCAGACCCGTACGCAATCGGCGTGCTTTCGCTATGGGCCCATTCAAACAAGACGCGATCACAGAGCGAGATATACAGATAGAGGTGGAGAGAGGGCAGAGAGATAGACGGAGATGGCCGGGTCATTTAAAACACATATGCAATTCCCGTTTTTTTTTTGGTGGTGATGGTGGTTTTCGTGCAGCCGTTCCTATCAGTGGGTCTTTCCCCATCGTACGTACGCTCGCTCTTAAACGCTAAACTTCTCCCCATACACATTCATACTCATTCCTTCAGTCGCACATACACATATATATATATATATATATATATATATATATATATATAATTATACATATATATCAAGCGTTTAGACCTTCAGACACGCATACGCATGATATGCATTTATTTATCTGATCGTCCACGATTCCACTTATAGTACAGCGGTATTACATGGATATCAATGTTGTACTATATGTTGCTGAAGTCTTCGTCTGGCTGGCTTACATAGATTGAACAAGAACGCAAAGTTCCACAAATATAAGAATTGACTATTCGTTCAAATGCTCTTCCTTATTTTCAGTAATACTCAGCCAGCGGTCAGTCCCCGCGCGACTGGCTGAAAAAGACTGGCCTAAAAGAGTTAGCCCTTTTCAAAAACCTTTCCATTTCTGAGGGAAAAATCATCTATCCTCGACTTTTATGACATTTTCGATGTATCTTAGAGGCTTGTATTTGATTTCCAATTAGTATTTATTATAATGGAATCTAACCAATTTGTATGCGAGAAAAAAATCTAAACAGGTAACATGTTTCTAACCGTTGTCGTATCTATTCTTGCAGGGTTGGTTAACTTAGTCGCGCGTTACTTTGGTTAGTGTTCATTCACGCGGGCGAATGCCGAATATGAATATTAAATATTACGTACAACGAGTAAAACCCCACCAATGACGCAGAAACATTTTGTGGGTATCTCACCAAAAAAAATCTGGGTACGCTTGGACCAGTAGATTGTTTGCTTATGTTCACAGGGCCCACATTTCATCACAGATTGCCACATATTTTTAAATGTGTCTTAATTGAAGCAGGCAGGACGTGAAATGAAGTACACACGCGTACCCGTTTGTGCGATTTGTGAAGCACATACCTAGTTAGACCTTGGAGTAGTTAAAAAAGGTTAACTGTTTAAAATGACATTTTTTCTGATCTCATCTTCTTCTTCAAGCCCTCGATTAGTCGCCGTTGGATTTTGCAAAACGTCTGCGCAACGCCTTTTTCCAAATAAAGGGCTTTTCAGATTTTAATTTCCTTTAGACGAAAGCTGAACAAAAGCATAATGGTATTTACTAAAAACATTTACTCCTTTCTGTCACAAGTTCCCTCCGGGCGATTAAAGCACGAGTCTAAAGACGCTCTCAAATATTGTCGCGCTATATATATATATATATATATATATATATATATATATATATATATATATATATATATATATATATATATATATATATATATATACACGGTTTTTGATAAAGTTTTTTTCATCGTAGTACGGAATTGTAGAGCTCGTTAAAGCAAATATTTTTTCCAATGGAACATGGTCTCTGAGAAGTCTTGTTTCGGAGTGAGAGTGAAATTACTACAATTTGTGACACTGGTATTTTTGCCCGACATTGGAGCACAAAATGTGCTCTTGCACGACAACCAGTCCTCCTATACAGAAACCAAGGAAACCGTCGTGTTCCTGCAAAAATTATACTGCTTCTGAAGAACATACAAGGCCAGTCAGAAGATGCGGCATAGTCACGTAGAAGAAAATTCGCAAAAAATGAAGTTCTTTATTAGCTTTCACACCAAATACCTCAAAATCATTACCCTACGACCACTCACGGCGCTTAAAACTGACATATTTAGGCAAATGCGCATTTTATTGCGATTATTTTCGTACCAAACGTATGGCAACGCAAGCTGTGGTTGCGGAGTAATTACAATTTTTTGGCCAGATGTCGAGATTGAGTGCATGCAAAATGACTTCGTTCCAGAAAGAATTGAAGAGCGATATATGGAATTGTATAGCTCGTTAAAGGAAATCTTTTGCCAATGAAACACGGTTTCTGAAAAGTCTTGTTTTGGAGTGAGAGTGATATTACTACAATTTGTGTCACTGGTGTTTTTGCCCGACATAAGAGCATAAAATGTGCAATTACGAGACAACCGGTGCTCCTATATAGAAAGTAAGCACATCGTCGAATTCGCGAAAAAAATACTCTACTTTTTCTAAAGAACATATAATATTGCCTAGAAGATGCGACACAATCGTTTAGAAAATATTCAGCAAAAAACGAAGTACTTTTTTTTGCCTTCGCGTTCAGTATCTCAAAATCATAACCCTACGACCAATTACAGCGCTCAAAACTAACACATTCAGGCAAATGCGCAATTTATGCCGATCATTTTGGAACTAAGCAAATAGCAATGCGAGCCGTGATTGCGGTGTATTTGAGATTGAGTGCATGCATAAATGATCTACTAGCACTCTAGGTAATTGTTGCATGCACTCAATCTCGACATCTGGCCAAAAAATCGTCATGAAATACGCATTTGCCTGAACGTATTAGTTTTGAGTGCTGTGAGTGGTCGTAAGGTAATGATTTTGAGGTATTTGGCGTGAAAGTTAATAATGAACTTAATTTTTCGCAAATTATCTTCTAAACGACCGTGTCGTATCTTCTGACCAGCCTTACATATTCTTCGGAAAAGTAGAATTTTCTCAGACACACGACGGTGTGCTTAGTTTCTGTCTAGGAGGACTGGCTGTCTCGCAACAGCACAATTTATGCTCCTATGTTGGGCAAAAACACTCAGAGACCATGTTCTATGGGAAGAAATATTTGCTTTAACGAGCTCTACAATTCCGTACTACGATGAATTTTTTTTTCCAAACACCCTGTATATCACAGTTCCGCAAGCGACTAGATATATGTAGTAGGTTCAAATTAAAAATTAACAAAGAAACTCTGTAAATATGATTAAAGTCCTTATGTAACAGTAACCGGAGGCTGAGCACAGCTATTTCACTGCTTTACGAGCGGAAAAATTCCTCGTTCCGCGAGTTCCTACGCCTTTTTCTCGCAGGTAATCCTGGGAATTTCGGCGTTTGAAAAGTTGTTGCTGCGGTTCTGTCTTTGCTGTGTGCACGTCTGGTCTGTGCCAAAGATCACTGCGCCTAAATGTCGAACAGAGCGATAATATGGAGCAATACTAATCTGACTAACTCAGCAACCATTTTTGCGCCTTGACACGTAACCTGTCTAATCACAGAGATGCTGAATAAGGTGGGAACAAGCCAAGCATGGTGGTCAGTGGCAAACCATTTACCTTATCTCCAAGGAGAGATCTTGAGTTTAACTTCCACTTTATACCGGAGTTTATTTTAGTGGTTTTTAGTTCAGATCAGGTGCATGTACTTGTAGGCTATTATTATTAGCTATTATACGGCAGCCCCTAGATTCACCATAAAAACAACAAAATGTTTTAATTACCCACAATAGTGATTAGCATAAGCATTCTAATGATCTATATTATTATTTATAATATTACTACTGTTAGCGTTGTTTTTGTAAGAGGTGTACAAACAGAGCTGGCATAATATTTTCAGCATTATAGAAAAGACGGAAAACAGCTGGGATCAAATTGAATTACACGTATTTAAGGCGTTCATTATAGAAGTTTTATTACTATAATGCCCTGAGAATGTTTGCTATGCATGTTAACCTGTAGATGCGCTGACCTTTATCTAGCGAATGATTAGTTAAGTAGGCACGTCGAGTAATTTTTCATGCGAGAATATGTTTTTCTATATATATATATATATATATATATATATATATATATATATATATATATATATATATATATATATATAGCCAAGTTGGCATATCTACCCTGTCGAAGTCTACATACATCTATACCCAACAGTCTATCTATGACGATTGTAAAAGAACAATTCGTCATATACATATATCTACCGAATCATCTCTTCTCTAAAATTTAACTCTACTCTAATTATATAGTGTCGTTTAAACCACCAAAGTTGATTTACTCCTGGTGATAAGTCGACCAGATTGAAACGCTTTTTAGTTCAGAGACGAGTATTCAGCTTTTATAACGGTAGCAACTCGGATGACAAATATTCATTGCAGAAGCACCTTACCTCGTCGCTGTATATCATCGTTGTGTGTACGATCCTCGTCGTGACTCGAATATCAAACAAATCGTTCGTCACGCAAATATAAGCCTCACCACTTCGTGCATGGCCGGATCTACGTCTATGGCAGAGAAATACTCTTACGAGGCACTTGTGGTTCTGTATCTATATTAAACTGCTTTCAGATATCTTACACCTCTCTGTAACAAACGCTCAGTGCGAAGATAAGTCTCATTAGAGCGCAGTATGGTGACTGCTCTACTAATGACAACACTTCGATTGATAAAAGTCATTTGCAGATTGTCTTGCATTCAGGACGTATTCAAGATAGAAAACCTATATGAAGACCTTCACTACTTCAATTAAATTTGCTTATATTGTTCAGTTATGCACTCACACAACTATGGAATAAGCAATATACATTCCAGACGCTAATATAACAATCGGAGTCCCTCTGCACTTCTGACGCCTCCTTCCACGCCTCCTATCATGATGATAATGATGTGTTCAATATTTTGCATGTAGTATTTCCACTATAGTAGAGACCGTAGGATCTGCACAGTTGCTGGTCGAACGAGGTTGTAGCGTTGTTCTACGAGAAGAAGAAAATCAAAATCACGACCGGTCGGTCACTAGCGTCCACATACAGAGTCCAGTGCTGTGGTCTTTATTGTGGTTGTGTCGATCAGCAGTCAGATGGCCGTCAAATATAATACCAAGCGCCAACTGGTCAACAACGATGCCACAATGGTTTCATGCGTTTGCACGGTAGTGTTGCAACTCATGGTTTTTCATGTAGCACGTTGTCATTAGACTTAGCATTTTCATAATATATGTGTGCGTGTAACAAATTCAGCCTACTTTCGAGCCCATTTACATAATAACGATCACCAGATGCTGTTGTGTTGTTATTATCATTGATAGTATGCAATATCGTGATAATTTAATACAATTTTTCCGAGTTTTTGCAGAAATGTTATATCTAGAATTTTAAAATCCACATATACTATTCACATATATGTATATATGTGTATATATTTATATTTCATATATATATATATATATATATATATATATATATATATATATATATATATATATATATATATATATATATATATATATGGGCCTCACTGGGTTGCTAGGAGGAAAACACGAATATTGACCAACACCACGACTGTAGCCTTTAGTCTCGTCCGACACCTGTACTGCGCCGGTACAGCACCGCCTCTCCGGCCTGTCTCTTACTCACTGCGATCCTTCTCCGGCCGCGTCTCAACACAGTCTCTCTTTACACTGCGATCCTTCCTTGACCGCGTCTCAGCAACGTCTCTTCTTACTCACTGTAGTTCCGTCAGTTCTCCTACTGACAGCAAACTTGGATCACAGCAATGATGGCACATCGGTGCTGTTGTCGCAGTTTTTCTCCTCTCCGCTAAGGCTTGTTGATTCGACCTGCACCAACACCAGCAGACGTCGCTAAACTATGCCACTCTCTAACTACATACCTGCTTAAATTGCTTAATAACACATGACATTTTAGAGCCTTACACATATATATATATATATATATATATATATATATATATATATATATATATATATATATATATATATATAGTAGTCTAATTCTATAACTACGCATGTCATTTCTATTCATTCGCGTATCCAGCCCGATGCATATATCGCCCCTATCCTTATATGTATAAAGAAAGGGAGAGAGTATAGATATTTAAAGTGAACCGCGCTGGCCTCGACGGAAAATGATCCGTCGGGGTTTGCCACGTGGGGATGTAGCTCAGTGGTAGAGCGTTCGCTTTGCATGTGAAAGGCCCCGGGTTCGATCCCCGGCATCTCCAATTTTGTTTTTAGTGCGTTTTATATATATTTATATATATATATATATATATATGCAATCATCTATCATATCGGTAAATATAGTGAAATTCTGCGTCCCTAAGAATACATATATATATATATATATATATATATATATAATCTATTTTTTCGATAAATATAGTGAGATTCTGCGTCCCTAAGAATATATATATATATATATATATATATATATATATATATATATATATATATATATATATAGCACGTATATGTTTATGTGTGTATATAGGACATTGTGTTTGTGCATGAAAAAAAAACATTGATTATTATTTATTTGGTTTAGCTTTAGTAATATGATTAAACTTTCCTACATCAAAATAATCTATGCATACAATATTTGATACATAAATTACTTGAATAAGCATACTAATAAATAATATCCCGTAAAATATTACAATTTAAATTATGTTATAATATTATACATGTGCATATATGAACCCGTACACACCTTTATGTGCTAATAATAATGTTATTAGTGTCATTTAGCATATATATACAGTTATTTTTAGAGTAGATTTACAATTTTGTGTATTTTTATATATATATATATATATATATATATATATATATATATATATATATATATATATATATATATAGTGTTATAATATTATACATGTGCATATATGAACCCATATACACCTTTATGCGCTAATAATAGTGTCTTGAGTATTATTTAGCATATATATATATATATATATATATATATATATATATATATACAGTTATTTTTTGAGTAGAATTACAATTTTGTGTATTTCTTTATATATATAGTGAAGAATTATTATAACTATGCATACTTATATTAATACTTCACTGCCCATAAAGGTGCGTTTTGGTATTTTGATTCCCTCGCCACTTGTTTTGTGAAGATGAAAACGAAGCCACCCGTGCGGAGTTTAACAGCTGTTTATTCCGTGATGAAGCAATATAGTATCAAGTGTGTTTTTTTTATAAAGCTTTTACGAAAATGGCAGTGGCCAGTCCTTTTTACTTTCCGTTGAAGCCAACATTCACCTTTGTGTATATGTGAATAGGTAACACGTTTACATTTGGGGCTACGAATATCCAAGGATGATCCTCAAACAAACACATTATCTACAGAAATTCAATGATTGCGAATTTTAGAGCACCGATGGTGTTGTCGAGTCTTATTTCTTTGAAAGCGATTGTGGAGAGACTGTAATTACTAACAGCAAGCGATACCGGGACATGATAGAGAAGTTCTATGGTCATTATTTGACGAATGTGGTTTCAACAAGACTCGCTTCCCTTGAACTTCTTTTGATAGGGTTTTGCAAAAGACTACGTTTATAGGGATACCCTCAAATCAAACTCTTAGCTAAAAGGCCACAATCGCGATGACGTTACCAAACATAAACCGCAAAATGTGTCAAAATGTTACTAAAAAAGAAATGCTATGCCAAAAAGATAGGCTACTGTCTGCATGTATAGGAGAAGCGGGCATTCGCCAATTGTTGTATTCCACACATAACCCTAAGCTCTCGACTTTACCGTAAGGTAACAATGAACTTCAATACACGTGTTTCTCTTAAATCAAAACACGAGCGCTTTGCTGCCTACCCATTATATATATATATATATATATATATATATATATATATATATATATATGATTGATTGATTTATTATTCGCTTGGCATGCATACCTAAATACACATGTCACCCTTTTTTATCAGGGGCGCTTAGAGCGGCAGCATATATGTTACCTATGCATCTGAATAATCAATGTACACTTCCATACCTACTGAGTATTTGCTTTCCATTGGGACAGCCTCTTCTTTGTAATATCGACCAGGTCCTTTCTAACGTTTGGTCCTAGAGCTAGGGCATCCGACAGCTCTATATCTCTGCTTCCCCCTAGGGCTGTACATTCTTTAACAATATGCTCAATTGACTCATTCCCTAGCCCACATGCTCGACATTCTGTACTTTGTCCCTCCATATATTTAGCTCTTTGTATCCTTGTATCCAACATCCCTGCCCTGGCATCAATAGCCCGCTCGCTCTTGAATTATCGTATACCCATTCTACCCCGCCCCTTTCCGTCTTTTCCTTTCCATATATACTTGCCAAACTCGATCTGGAACCTATCGCCAATTTCCATTTGCCTGTATATGACTTGTTCACCCTCAATTTCACCATCTTCTCCGATATTCCCGCTCTGGCCCATTGCTGACTATTGTACCCAATCTCCCTAGCTGCAAATTCTACTCTGCGATCCCACTTCGTTTTCATCTTTAGTGCCGTCTTTACCAGCTGCATCTGTTTAACCCATCTTTTATTTGTGACACTTTTAATCCCAACACTAAATCTTAGCTTACTTTGTACTTCCCTTTGTATAAATTTTGACATTCCTTCTTCGCCCTCAAGAAATTCCCTAGCGCAATTAAAACGGCAACCCAATGCAAATCTTATCACTTCTCTTTGTATTGTTTCTAACTTCTTTCCTAACCCCGTGCACCCGGGCACCATATATATATATGTGTGTGTGTGTTAGAAAAACGTATGCATGTTGTCGTAGTTAGAAGGCGGGATCCCCAAAGCGACGACGAATACGCTGGACGCCCGACCATTCTCTGCTCTTCATCGTGTCGGCCGTTGTGGCGTCTCTCCAATATCGCCGCGCCTCTGCCGCGGTCTACTGCGCTTTCATGTCGCTCGCCCTGATCCACGAGCTCTTGAATCTCGATCTGTCTGTCGGTTCCTTTCGTGCGCTCGCTCTGTCCCTATTTATCTCATTGCGAGACGGCCTTCTCGGCAGCCACGCAAACTCGAGAGGCTGACACGTCGAATCAAAATCTACTTAAAACCTGCAACCTCAACTACACCCCACGGCTCGAGGCTGGCTACACAGAAGCCCAGTGTCCGCTTCGGTGTTTCCTGCTTGGTCGCTTGGCATTGCACATTGCGAGCACGCAGTGCGGCTCCTCCCGTCCCCTCTGTGTGTTTATGTGTATACGAGTATACATATGTGTATAAACACATATATATATACACACATAAATATATATATATATATATATATATATATGCATATATGTATATAAATATGTATATATATATATGCATATATGTATATAAATATATATATATATATATATATATATATATATATATATATATATATATATATAGGTCCTTCTCGCATTGTACGATCCTATATCGCTTCTTCTTTCTGGTTTCGAGTTATCCTCACTCTCTCCCTGTCCGTGGCTGATCGCGCCTCGCCTTCACGCGCACTCACAGGCGCCTTCGTTGAGCGCCGCGTCATTCTTGAGTCGCACTTGAGTTCGCCGCGAAGGCTGCTGCTGCTATTACTACTATTGCCAGTTGGACTACAAAACTCGCCTCCGCCAGGCTACATCAAGCGCAAATGAACAAAAATGCCTTGCGCGCTCCTCTCGCTGCACACAACCCTAAAGCAGTGAGCTAAATATGCACAGCCAGCAAAAATAATCTCTGCTGCCGCGGATCGCTGCTAAGCTCAATTCGAGGGCACACATGTATGAAAGCGTACACATATATGTATATGGATGCATTATAGCTGTTTACATAGATATATGAGGATACATTTTAACTCACATATATATATATATATATATATATATATATATATATATATATATATACGATATAATGCTTAGAAGAAACGTCTTCGTATATATATATATATATATATATATATATAAACATATAGGGGAGCGGATCGAATAGTTCTGATGCATGTTTATAAAAAGAAGAGTACTTATTCAATCTTCCAAAGCTGTTTCCTTCAAAATAGCTCCCGCCCGCAAAGTTTTCTTTATCTTTTCTATAATTTCTATTCATGGAAACAGGAAAAATCACACGCAGCTAACGCGGTGAATAGGGAGGTTGTGGAAATATAGAAATCAAATAATAAGAAATCAGTGAAGTTGTTGTGATGAAGGCCCAAGAGCCTCTTGTGCCGGACGTTCTTGTGCAATCTTTTTTTTAATTTAGGCGCTAGTATTCTGAATTGACCTTAGAGCCAAGCGGCAAACAATTGTAGAAGATGAATCCTTTGTAGTCAAAACAAGCAGTCAAATAAACCTTGGTGCTGGATCTGCTTTGCCTAAGTTTCTTGGATCATTTCTCGCCTTGGACGCGCCATTGGGAAGAGAAGGCCTTCGTCTCGATGTCGTAACCGTATATCCACGACTTGTCTCCCGCAATGACTCTTTGAAGCAATTCTTGGTCTTCTGCTACCGCCTGAAGGTTCAATTCAGACATTTCCCGAGGGACGCTCATTTGCTAGGCGGAACTTTGCTGCCAGTCGTCTGATGCATAAAATATCGGTTAAGACTGTAACAACTAATCCACAAAATATCTCCAATTCTTCAGCTATTTCTGATAGTAATTTGGCGGTTGTTGAGTGTGATATACAACTTCATGATCAAACTTTCAATGTTTTATTACCTTATTGGCGTCAAATGTTTTCTCGAACGGAGGTCGTCTTTGGTCTCTTGACGACCGTCGAAAAATCAACGTTTTTTACAACAGATATTCTTTGCCTTACGAGAGCTTTCCGGAGATTTTTTGGGACACTGCTTGATCTCCATAAGCAGTTAATTTCTATTACTTTATAACATTTTGTTTTTAACACATAGCTTAATGCAGATTCGTTTGCTCAGTATAACAGAAACAGATCTGAGATCTCACGAGAGCTGGATCGTCAGAGATCCGTCAGAAACCATCGATAGAGATGGTTTATCGTCTCCAAAAAAAGCATAGCTCCCAAAAAATCGGTCAAGAACGAAATTCAATCGAAATGACGACACTCCACGTAGATGACAACCATGACCGGCACACTAGTTAAAGGCGAAACGGTTGCGCACCCACTATCCAGGTCCTACTGCCACAGTTGCGTATGGTGTATATTAGTCAGCTGCCGAACGCTTAATGTTCAGCTAACTGAAAACCAAACGGTCTGCAGTATCGAGGCAAGCACGATCAAGTTACGGTAGGCAAATCAGACGTATTTTCTCCAAAAATATCAGCCCTTAGCTTAAATATAAGGCAAGTCTACTCTCTTTCTCTTATGTCATATAGCTAGTAGCATGGTAGCGTATGTCTAAACTCGTATGTAGCCCGCTACGACGCGAAGATTTCACTATCAAGTTTCTAGAACCATGAAAAGCAGGACATATAGAGGTATTTGAAGGACATCCGAATGTCTTCGCCATCGTGCACTTCTTTTAAACGGTTTGCCACTGTATTTCCTACCGGATATTAGGTGGCCACCCAGATGTCGAGCCATTTTATTTTAGAGCCATTCAATCAGGTAGTAAACCGTTAGCTTCACCGGTTTGTTTTTACTAATTGAGCTCACTTATAGAACGGACCGCGCACGCCAGGCTGTAGGCTTCGCTAATTCTTCCAGTATTATATTGCTAACTCGGCTATAATATTGGCAGCTGGATATGTAAAATGACTGAATAATTGTGGGTGCGTTGCTGCCAAAAATCGTAACCACACGTATATGACAGTGGCGAGCACTTCAAGATATAGACGACCAGCTGTAGGCGCCAAGGGACACTGATTGCAATGCAGGTGTTTTTATGCAGGCTAACTGTACCTTTGGAGAGGAGAGGGTCGCACACACTGGTGAGAGTACATATACATTACTTTCGCGTTATATTCGCGTTATCTATAGATGAACTTGGCAATGAGACGAATAATCAAAGCACGATCATAAACTGGAGTGTTTTGGCTGCACGTAAACGAAAAGCCGTACACTAAAAATAATAACAATGGGCACCCATAAGCACTAGAAATCATATGTTTTGCGTTGAAAGAAGGAAAAAAAAGAAAAGCTCGGTCCACTTTGGATCAACGTCTCATAACTGTTAATTCGGCTATCATATTTGATTATATAGACCGGGCTAGTAACCTCGTGGGCAGGTTGCAACAACAAAAACAGCCACAATAACCACAGTCACAATAACAGAACCAATAATCATTATCGTCGTAGTAATGATGGCTACCGCAGTGCCGGCAGCAGCCAAAATAATAAAAGTCAAAACAACAAAATAAAGCAGGAGCGATACGCGTTTTGTCATCAACGTTGAGTTCTGCGACTTTTCCTGTTCAAACAACAAAAACAACAACAAACAAAAGCGGTTCAGCTGTCGCTACAGAATTTGAATTACACGCGACGCGTGCAGCCCATCGCAGAGTGATCCGAAATCATTGTTGTTGTTGTTTTGTTGTTGTTGTTGTTGTTGCTGCTGCTGGCATTGCCGTTACCGCCAGCCCTGACATGGCTTTGCAGCCCGGTGACACCGCTAGTATTTTGATTTAGTCGGTCGACCCCCTCTCCTTTGTTCGCTATATATATATATATATATATATATATATATATATATATATATATATATATATATATATATATATATATACATATATATATACATATACACAAACATACGTACATATATGCATATATATATATATATATATATATATATACATGTATACGCATGTGTGTACTTATATACATAGATGTGCTTGTCTCATGCACTTTGTAGCCCAGTTCTCCAAAGGTGACACAAAACAACTCCCGCCGCTGACTTTCCCTGTGTTGTTATTAGGTGTCCCGACTCGCGGAAGCTGTTGCCGCACCTCAAATGGGGGGGGGTGTCGTACGATCAAGGTGTCGTCTTCTTCTCCTGCTGCTGTCAAACGTGTTCATGGGACGAGACGGGTTGGGTTGGGTTGTTGTTGTTGTAGTTGCAGACCGTAGCTGTTAGAGCGGAACTCTATGAGGGGTGTGGGGGGACTCCTAGGCGAGGTTCTGATAATGACAGCAGCTGACGAGAACGTTGATTCGGCGGCTATGGGCCCGGCCCGCCCGGTCGGCGAACTCTCAAAAGCGCCCAGCGTCGCTAAACAGAGTTGCCTAGTGCCTAGTGCACACATGACAGACGACAAATACGCCATCGTCGATTTGTTTGAAGGGTAGCGGTAGTTTTTGGATCAACGAGGAATGTCGAGAAGACGCGAGAGAAGGGGCGCGAAGGAAAACGAGGCAACGCTGCAAAGAATGTATGAGATCGGTCAGAAAATGTACAGAAAGCGAGAGAGAGAGAGAGAGAAAAGACGAAATCATGAAGTGACTGGTGACAATGAACGGGAGAGGAAAAGAGAGAGGCTGTGATTGAACTATATGCGAACCTTCGGCTGAGTCGAGCACTCATTAGATCATTAAAGGTCGCTTCTGTTTGTGCTGATTGGACAAGACCTAACAAAATAGGAATATAAATAACTGAACACAAGACCACATCTTGGGCCAGGTTCGTAACGTTGCTGACCAGCATGTTGCGCATATTGAAACGGAAAGTTAAGGATAGCATGCACTGCCAATTAATAGGACAGAATGTCAGTGATGCCCAGTGAAGAAACAACTGAAAAAACTTCTCAATATAACGACTGTGACAGAACCTCTACGGCAGAACATAAACTTGGAATTAGCGGGAGGCGACGTGTGATCGGCTGTGCGCGCCCATCTCTCAACCGATATCTTCGTGCCACTGAACGAGTACATGGGCCAGGAACAACGAAACAAACACTCGCCTCCAAACGGATGCTGCTAGAGAGCGCTTGAGCACTGTTCAAGCACCGGTGTGAGCGGAAGCCTGTCTCGTACCAGAAGAACTCGTAGTCGACACTATTCCATCATGTGCCCTAACGTCCGGCCCTGGATAGGATGGATTCCTGTGTGATAGGCTTCGTAGCATGGTGCCCTCATATAAGAGGCTGCCAAAGGAGCTCAGCGCCTCTGTTAGTCTCGGCTCTGAATGCAACCGCCACCCGCTTTTCTACCAGGCAAAATTTTCCGATTTCATATTGTTTAATAGTGGCGGATTAGTCTAGGGGCCTAACGCGGCGTGCCTTCAGTTCGATCCCTGTTGATGATTGATTTTTTTTAATTGAAAAATTATGGTTTTATTGGAAATATACCATGTAGAGTTTCGGGGGAGCCTTTGTTTAAGCGAATTAGTGGATTTCTATTTGCTATTTACGGGAGTGAACAAGCCGTTCTTGGCGGTTAAGTACAACGACTGATAAATCCGTTTATTTAATATATCATACATTCGTAGCAGACGGCCGTTAGCGGAAGCAGCGTGTTTGAATCTCTGCCTCCCTCTCCTCATAGAGCACGACGTCAATGAGAGAAGCTTCTGAGAGAGTACGAGCTCCGCTGCCGCAGTGTAGGTCTAACAGGCTCAGAATATTTGTACTATTCAAAGAATATCTGACATACCATATGGCTTCACCATACGAAGGCTATTTCTAAAACAGCCATCATTAATAGAGCATCAATTGTGAATGCAGTAACGCCGAACGACAGATTGGTGTTGCCTTTTTGCCTAATGGTTATGCAATTGCACGCAGCTGTATGCATCTGGAGATCTAGGGGCAAGCAAAGCTTTACTAAACACTGCGCACCTCCCAGACTATTCAATGTCGTCGCGATCAACAGGCATATTGTTCTGTCGTCAGGAATATACTAGGTAGGGTTAATGAACGTCGACTTCGATGGCAACGCCTGGTAAAGGGCAGCCCGTTTAATCACAAAAGATGAACAATATAAGGGCTCAGACGGAGCAGACTCTTGTGTGCTGCATCATTATTCAAGTTCGACTAACCTGCAGAGAAACTGGTTGCACCAGAGGTCCAGAGGTAATGCACAGGGTCAAAGACATGACCGAGTTGACAATCAAGTAAATCATCGGCCCAGGCCGCTTATAAGAATATATCCCACGCAGCAAACATTGGTCAGCTACAGCTGTAACGTTGTAGCTATAAAGTCTCAGAGAGCGTGGCTCGAATCCCCAGTGGAGGCGGCGATCCCTTTAGTCGCACGAGACACTTTTAGCAGTTGCTTTCATAAGGCTCTTCTTGCTTTTCAATTGGATACCATTGTGGACAACAGTTCATTTTACATAGTGACAGCTTTCCAAATGGGTGCCTCAATTTACGAACCCCAAAACCGCATAAGCCTGACATGTAAAATGACAATAAGAATGATGAAGCTTCGTCCAAACGGCAAACTTGCTTACCGACTTTGTATCATCATCAGTTTTTGTGATGCTACATACGACAGCTTCGTAACAGATATGTTTTCCTAGACATTGCAGATGCACATGCGGTGGCTGTAACCGACGTCCAATATTATACCAAAATATATACGATATATACCCAAACGAGGTTGCCCTGAGATGTAGCTCGACCTTTTCAACTGAATCGAATGAGCCCGTGGAGCAGGCACAAAGGCCATATGCTGTTGTAGACGTATCGTCGGCTTCATAAGAGAGCTTTGTAGCAAAACACCTAGATGAACAATGTAATGCCATAGTGCTGTTACTACATGGAATAGGCTAAGGCATATGAGACACAAGCTACCCAAATCGGAGATCGGGAGGTTGGAACATTCGTCAGTTCAGCTTTGGCTCTTACTAGAGCAATTATTTATTATACATACATATTTATTCACCATAGGCATTGAAACAAAAAAACTTTGCCTCAAGAAGACAAACTGTGACATTTGGGGGGGGGGGGGGGAGGGTCGATAACCAGTCCCAGTGCATGTTTGAACCCCGCACAATTCTTGAAAGGACAGAATCAGCACAGCCGTCCCAACCATCTAGAGCCGTCCCAACCATCTAGAGCCGTCCCAACCATCTAGAGCCGTCCCAACCATCTAAAGCCGTCCCAACCATCTAGAGCCGTCCCAACCATCTAGAGCCGTCCCAACCATCTAAAGCCGTCCCAACCATCAAGAGCCGTCCCAACCATCTAGAGCCGTCCCAACCATCTAGAGCCGTTCCAACCATCTAGAGCCGTTCCAACCATCTAGAGCCGTCCCAATCATCTAGAGCCGTCCCAACCATCTAAAGCCGTCCCAATCATCTAGAGCCGTCCCAACCATCTAGAGCCGTCCCAACCATCTAGAGCCGTCCCAACCATCTAGAGCCGTCACGTTGTTATGCTGTGTATCTCTAGGAGAACAGACAGGCGAGTAGCAGAACATTAGGCTGTATACACGCTCACCTAGATTTGAAGCGTGGCCGCAAGAGATGCTTTCAGAGTTATGCGTTACGCTAACGATGACATGCGCCGCTTTGTGCAGGGCGCTCAGTGGACGATTTAAGTAAACCAAATTAATATAGCAAGCTGCCGGCATGCTTCATGAAGAGGTATTAGTTTTGGCTTGGCATGCTCTACATGTTTGTTCCATTGGTCGATTCACTCGGACAATGCCCACTAGGGAAATCGTACAAAATTAATCACCGTCGAACGTCCAAGCGGCAGAGGCGGCGACGGCGACAATAACGGCCCCCAACTAACGACGCTGGGCGCAACAGCGGTCAAAAAAATCGACAAATCCACTAGGAAAACAGGACAAACACTTTTTTAATCATGGATGTCATCCGCGTGAAATCTTGCTTGAAAAAGCGATCGCACTATCGCTTGGTTCTCTGAAACAGATTCTGAAACAACTGGGCACCTGAAAACGAGCAGCTTGAAACAACTTCACCAAACGTCGGCAAACGGCTCCCAATTCTACTACTACTACAAAGTAAAGTGAAGTTTTCGGGCTGACCCTCAGCCAAGATTTGACATCCGCAAGACTGCTTTTCGCATTGCTTCATAGACGGACCCCCGTAAATACAAATGGTGAGCAACGGTGGGGCAATTTTTCACTACAAATTCTACTGCTGCTACTACCAACTTGGATCGATTCACCAAGCCAGTGCGATCTCTTGTCTGGCTCTCTGAAATACTTGCCTAAGTTACAGTTTTTAGGGGTCACACACACATACACCCACCGAGGAGAGTCCAACGTGGCTGGTTAAAAAGGATTTGAAGCCACTGCGACCTCAAACTTGAGCCCACACCATCATTGACGTTGTGACCATGCACTGATATCGTGTATATCACCAGCGCAACAATAGATCCTCTAGAAGTAGCGACACTAGTACAGTTGCGGGAGAAGTTGTAAGTTGAATATTAATTACAGGACGTCTATAAATAGTTAAATAGTGACTGCGACTGGAGGCTGTCTATCATTTACAGGACGCGGAAATGGCAAAAAGAATAAAACCACATGGATTTATAGGCTGAAGACGTAAGGATGATCAACGATAGCAAGCTGGCCAGGCCTGATCAGAAGAGCTAATCATTTAACTAAAAGTTTCAATAGAAATATTAATAATACGCCATTTTTTTCGGAACAATGGTTTATTATTAATATGTACGGGTATTACATTGACGAATAAACTCATTCTATAATATTTACACTTATGTTTGTAGTATATATATATATATATATATATATATATATATATATATACGCAGCAAAGCGAAGGTGTACCAATTGCTGAAAGTATATAATCGATATTGTTGGATCAGGGAGTCGCCAAATTGATTTGTGAAGGCGTAAGATTCGCACAGGATCGGATAGCCGTGGACGTGTTGTATCAAATTGCTGTTCGATAGAAACATGCAAGTGTGTCTCTGTTTCAGTATCTGGGTGGGCATAGGTGACCAATATTTCTTGCTGGTTTACTTTGTGGAGCTTCTGCTAGATCGTCTGTGGACTCATCTTTCGGGGAAAATTGAGATATCGTTATCGTGCTGCAATGTGAATTTAGAAGTGCTTCTGTATTTAAATTGGTGTGTGGGTCCTTATGGAGTGCACGCCCACCTAAATAGAAGCACCTATAGCATCGTTTACAGATCCAAGAGGCGAGCAGACATCAGGTGCAATAGGCAGGAAAGAACTAATGCACCACTCATAATAGCCATCTACTGGGATGTCGCCGATTCGATTCCCTTTGTCGATCGAATTTTCGAGGCTTATTGGGTAGGTAGATGATAAACCATACCGCTAAGAGTCAGTGGCTATTCGGCTGCTGCCACATAGACTCTTAGGGAAACCCTATATATCTTAACATGTCCGGCCGTCGGTGCGCTGAAGCTATGCCTCACGGCGATTTCAAATCCGTAGGGAACTGACGATGGTCTAGAAAAGCAACCTTCTTACAAAACGTTTCAGTAATATAGGTACGTCTTCTTGATTATATGAAATAAATAGTAAAATGTATACGTTGTCCATTTAAAATTAAATATAGATCATATACGCAAAGAGAGTAAATAATACAGGTTATGTTTGTGTTTTGAGATCTGCTTTGTCCGGGGAACCCAAATATCAGCGAAACTGAGCGCCAAGGATATGTGAATCGTAACGTATGTTTGATAGAAAGCAGCGTTTATGGCAAATGTAAACACAGACACGTATAAATGCACGTGCGTACGTGTTTATATATATATATATATATATATATATAGGAGAAAGGAGGGCTAGTTGAAAGGCTCCCACCATGACATGGTGATTAACACGTGCCATTGCTTCGCACACTAATGGTCGATATGTGTGAGGCGAGCACTGCCGAGTGTGCAAACGTATCGTAATTGATTAATAAATCATCACAATATTTTCTATATATATATATATATATATGTATATATATATATATATATATATATATATATATATATATATATATATATATATATATATATATATGTACAGCTGGTTCCATGAAGAGGCCGCAAAGCAAGTCATTTCTGTAACCAACGCTTTCAATATTGTAATGTAGGTACGTATTAGCGCTGTGCCCAACACTGTTGTTAGTAGCCCAGCTGGTGACGGACGGGAGGCTGGTGTGGTGTTGTGAGTCGTGTGCCAACGCCAATGTCAACGTCGTATTCTGGCTGAGTAATGGCTGATGATACAGCAGTAATGGACGCATTGTTGTTGCCGTCGAACAGGCTATAAAAGTGCGCCATAAAATCGGCGACGACAGCCGGGAATAGATATACCGGCATTCGTTCGCATCAGCTACGCACGCATACACGCCCGTACGGCAGAAGCATACGTAGGCCCTGCCAGCCAGCCACCCAGTCAGCCACCAAGCGAAACTGCGCGCAGTGGCAAAGAGCCAGTGCCAGCAGACGTCCCTATACAGCGGCAGTTGGCGGTATTGGGGGGGATAATCTGGATCCGAGCCGAAGTTTGCTACGCCAGCATTATGTGTTGTTGTTGTTGTCTGTTGTTTGTTGTTGTTAGTGATTATGACGAAGATGATGATATTGCGCTCTTGTTGTGGTTGTCTGTCGATGTTGGTGGTACTGTTGCTGTCATTATCATTGTTTTTGATGCTGTGCTGGCCCAAACAAAGCAATAGTCAGTAATATATATATATATATATATATATATATATATATATATATATATATATATATATATATTATTTTTTAATTTAATGGGGGTTGGATGGTAATGCACCATCTCTTTTTATTGAGACATCTGTGCTCCCCGTTTGTTTTTCGATCATGGTCGATGTTTAGTGCACTCCGGCATTCACCTTGTTTAAATTGGGAACCATGAAAACCAATTTAGGAGTGGCCGGTCTGGGTCTCGAACCCAGGCCTCCCGAATGCAAGGCAAAGGCTTTTGCCACTAAACCATCTTGCTCGGTATGTATATGTATATATATATATATATATATATATATATATATATATATATATATATATATATATATCCGCAGTCGTCGTACAACGAGAGATAGAGCTCCCTAGAACAATCCATTCCATTAGCGGAATGACTGTACACGAGGTTCGTCAACGAAATCGATCTCTTTCATGCCATAGCTCTACATCTCTACTCTATCGGTCTATCTCCCGATCTTATGATATAGGTACGCATGCAAGAGTATCTACGATTCCCTATGTCTTTCGATGCGCCGCCGCCGGCGCCGTCAGTGTGTAGCACCCGATTGCCGGGAAGTGCTAGACAAATCATCATCGTCATCGGGTCGGGGGAGCGTAGTCGTTTAGACCATGCTGGGGCCTAAACTGTCGCGCTTTTAAATGCGCTGTGCATCAATGTGTGCTTTAATCGGCACGGACGTCTCCCTGGAGACGTGTGCCACGTACTGCACAAATAGATATAGGAATAAAAATAAATAGTCGCTGAAACAGACAAGTACGGGTGCCGTTTCACCCCGTGTCAACCCGCAGCACCTTGCGGCAGTGCCCAGAGCGTTTGGACGTGCTAGAAAGCAAAGCTACCGTTGAGTTGAGTCCCCTGTGCTGTGTGTCACAATGGTTTTGCTGCTGCTGTCGTATGATCCCCTCCTTCTCTCTCTTTCTCTGTCTATCGCATATTGTCCCTACCCCCTCCAGGACAATAGATTTGTTAAGGCTTAACACATCAACAATACAAATAAAAATCTCTCTTATTAGCAATACCAGCCTGAGTCAATTTTTCTACAAAATATCGCAAATTTAATACTTCCAAGTCAGAATTTATACGCATATAAAATAAATACTTGTGGTATAAGCAAATCGAAATATTTATACATATATATATATATATACAAAGCAGAAAGTATAAGTAATTTAAAAGCACGCATATACATTTGTAAAAAATATCAGTACGCATACTTAAGTGGCGAGTGATTATAAAACCCTTTGTCGTGCTGACCTCCATGAGTACATATTGTTAATTCGATTCGTCCTGTAAATGTGCTCGGCAACTGATCGAATAGTTTTGCCACTTTTCAGACTATTTAAGTGTTTATCCTAAAATTAGTTAAGTCCAAAGTCGGTATCCAGTAGGGAGATTCACTAGAGTCAGCCTTGTTATGTCTTGGCATTTCTTATCTGGTGTCAGGCAGCTACAGAGCATTATTAACGTCTGATACCTGGATGATGCAATCCTGCGTGGTCCCGCGAACGTTGTAGCGGTAGAGACCGTACAGACCGAACTACATACACTTCGAGAAATCGGGAGGAATGGCACTTCACATTTCTAAGTGTGAGATCTTAGCCTTGTAAGCATCGCCCGCGTTTGACAAACCGCATGGAGGCATAGACTTGGTTTACCAGCATTTGACTATACGTTGCTCGAACTTTCAAACATACCAAAACTCTTGCTGCCTACGACGAGACGACTTTGGTTACTCTAAGCAAAATGCTGAACATTAGTTTAGAAGGAAGCGCATAGAAAATAACAAGCCCTTCAATAGACTTCGGGGGTTATTAGAAGGGCTACGGATCTTGTAATCACCTGTTAATGAAGATGCACACATCGAACTAAAGAAAGCAACCATGATGACAGATGCGACGATTAGTTCTACTCCGGCCCTCTAAAAGAGCACATGAACTAACATTTTTTGACGCTTGTATGTGTAAAGTGAGAAATCGGCAAAGGCCCTGTTTTGAGCTCTGTTCCCGCCAGCTTGGCACTGCGCTGAAGCCTAACTCCTCCCGCATAGTGTCGGCTATTAAAATAGGCGTTAAGCTCTAAGAAGAGCAGGCTGAGTGTCCACACCCTAGCTCAAAAGTCTGGGTGGAAGCAATGAGCTATTATTACCTGATGACTGTTGTCATACTTCTGTGGTCAAACGGCAAAGGCCTTGTCTGGGATGTAGGATAGGTTGCACAATACGCAGGTTCAGAACAGCGAAGAAAGTACCTCGAGCTATCAAAGCGCTGCCACCATGTGTCAGTCGCTTTGGAGACACTAGGTCCTATAAATGCCGGTACGGCGAAGTTCTCGAGGGATGGCACAAAACGCCTTGCTTCTGAGTGCTTCTGAGGCAGATAGTGTCATTGGCTGTTTGCAGAGTGAACTTCTATTACAGACGCCATGGGCTGACACGAAATAAACTGATGGCAGTAAAAAACATTCATTCGTCACAATTAATAATAATAATAATAATAATAATAATAATAATAATAATAATAATAATAATAATAATAATAATAATAATAATAATAATAATAATAATAATTGGTTATGATCGATGACGACAATGGATTGTCTCCACCGTAGATTGGAGTTACCGTCTAATCTACGGATATATGCCAGCGTAAGACACGCTCACACGTCCCGCATACAGTTATAGCCCATATAAACGGAAACAAATAATGATTGCTCTATCCCTACTACTAACGTAATTACTGTTTTTTGGAACTTGCTATCAAATGCTCTACGCGTGTCCGTCTGCCTTATATACTACTTTGCGGCGCAAATAAGCTGGAATTTGTCTTGTTGAGTTGTTGGGCGTTTTTAATTGCACGGAGCACCGCTTTCTTGTCGAGCCGTCTCCGTAACGAGTTCCACATCATAGGCGCTATGTACAGTTACTTACACAATTCCTCGACAATCGGTCCAACAACCTTCAAAGTTAACAGTACATTACCCCAAAGCAGCGGCAGCAGTTGCTCGGAGTATGGCAAGAGAGAAACAGATCCAGCCTGATTGCACCCACCTATTTGATGGAACGAAAGTACGACTCTCATACGAACAGAATAATGATTCGATTCAGTCTACCGCACACAGCGTTATTTAGGAAACGGGGACGTAGGCAATGTTACATTTCCCGTGGGGCTCAAGGCACAGCCCATACAAGCATACGTGGCGCAGTCAGACAGGACTTATCAAGAGGGCCAGGCACAAGCGAAATGCAAAAGGCGTCACATAGTTCAAATTTCTTCAAACCGCCACTCCCACTACAATTGCCGCTAACCGCAATATCACCAGCAACAAAAACGCGACGATACCGGTGCCGGTAACGACAATCCGGTTTCGAAGATCATTTTAGCCAATGGCCTACTAAAAATGATATATATATATATATATATATATATCTAGACTTAAGACATATATATATATATATATATATATATCATCTAGACTTAAATTTTCTCAGCCTTCTTTTCTCGTCAAACCTGCAGTAGCGGACATTTTCGAGTGAGCCTTTGGCCACACTTCGATTGCTGCGTGATGGGAGTTCACGTGCCCCCGGAAACTGCCGATGTCGTAAGGGGACAAGCAGAACGAATTTGAGACTCTTTTAGTGACCTTCATCGACGTTGCCGACTGGCGGAAATGGGCAAAGCTGCGGTGATTGTTGTTATTGTTGTTGTTGCTGCTGTTATTGCCGTTGATGTTTTTGTACAAAAATTCGGCCGCCAAAGCTGCCTCGTGCAATTGCTGGCAGATTATTAATCTCTGACATTGTGGGCTGTGGGCTCCCCGCGTCAGCAGCAGCTTCCGGTCGCGCGCTATTGCTGCAACTCTCGTCCCCGCACGATTGGAAAGCAACAATAGCAACAACAATAATAACTAGAGTAACAGTTACACCTACCTCAGTGACATTTCCTCCAAAATACGATCACAGATGCCATGTCATAGGCGGCCGCGTTAGTTCTCACAGTTGATGAGGGTCCATCATGACTCGTATTACCCCCAAGCGCAAAACAGAAAAGTTTGTCGAAAATCAGTCGAAAATACGGTACAATCAAACGCAGGTCCAGATTTTCACCACAGACTCAGTGCGATTTCGGTAGTATACGTTAGGATGAGATGACTGCCGACTAGGACGAGACACGAAGCATAAAGCTAAAAGAAAGCTAATGAAAGAAAGCTACCCCAACTTTGAGAGACCCAAACTCTCACAGAAGCCGTTGGACGTGGCGGGGAAATATGCCACCACACTATTACGATAGCTGTCGCTCTATTTTGACTCTCTCACAATGGTGTGCATTCCGTTATCACTACAGCCAGTAACAAATCCGCCAGGGCCGTGAAGTAGAACTATGAAAACTATTTCAATGTATCGGATACGACGACCATGTAGACCCTGACACTCCTATCTGACAAGACCATTACTGCCTGATCTACTCTCAATGATTAACCCAAACTAGCTAAGACGATCAAGCAGTTAGTTGCACTGCTACCTCCTGTCGAGAAGCACACCTTGCGCACCATTGTTGGCACAAGGGCCAACAATTGTGCGCACTTCAGAGCGCACTCCGAGCAGCAGGTAGTGAAGAACCACTGGCCCGCAGTGACGCGACAACTAACTCGACGGTCCATTTGATTAAGTCTATCATGGCATTCTGATTGAGGCGTTGATGCAGAAAGCCACCATTAAAATGCATATGCTGCCTCTATTGGCCTGTATCTAGCTAGGTTCGTCAGCTTGCTTGTTTGTGAGGAACCGCATCCGACGATCATGGACGGATCACCGTTGATGGACTCGCCACTATGGAAAATCGATAAGTCCTAATTGCAGCCACGGTATGAAGTGCGCGTTCGCGAGTTCGATTCGCACACCCTACGAAGCGTGTGCGAGCGGGTACACTCGTTCATGTACATGGCGACAGTGCTCTGCTCTATTGATCTATTTCATTACATAAACTACTATACTATGCCAGCGCAAGACATGTTCACACGTCCCGCATACAGTTATAGCCCATAATATTTCTAGTTTCTCAAAGCTGTGGTGCTGTTACATCTATGTGAGTTAAATAAACTACTAAAAAAAATATGCCTCTACAATGGGCACCTAGTCTTGGCAGAGTTATCTTGTGTCGTACGGATTTATGTAAGTATGCAAGGTGCGCACTCAAATTCATAATTTAAATAGAGACGTGCTTCAAAGTGATTCATTCATTTATTAATCACCTTTGTTAGGTATATAGTCAAATATTATACATAAAACACGGTCACTGAGCCAGCCTGGCCAGTGATTCAACTCTGGGGCACTCCCCCGCATGATATCTCCCACAAGCTCTCCCACACCTGTTACAGATACATTCTTCTGTCGGCTCATGGTACCCTTGAGTTGTACAGAGAACATGGTGGAAGCCATGCACTGCATAGCGTACTACCACACTTCGGTTGGTGCGATGCAGTTCCTTCCACGCATTGTTTGTCATTGCACCCGTACTAAAGAAGTCGGGGTCCACGTCTGACAATCTCACCTCCCACTGACAGATAAAGTCCCTGTAGGCCCGTGTTTCCGGCAACCGGAACTGGCGTTGCAGGTCCTCTATGAAGAGCGGGGTACCGGCGAGTAAATAGACCAGACGATTGCGGCATGACGTGTGGAGGCCGAGCACTCGCTTGAGAAAAGCGGGTTTCACCCGATCAAGCCTCGCGAGCTGGGCCACGCTCAAGTTCTCCCAGATAAGCTGTATGCCGTAGGATGCCGTGGGCGCGATCTTAAGGTTGAAAAGTTTTAGCGCCGTGTTAAGGGAGAGAAGCGTCGGTTTCTCAATTCCGACGCCTGCTACGAGGGCTTTTCTGACCCTCTCGGCGATGTGCTCCGTAAACGACGTACCGGAGGTCGGGAGAGAGAGGCCAAGATACGGAAAGCTGTTGACATACTCCAGTGGTGTGGAGTACAACCGTAGCTCATCGCTGGCCGCAAGTCGACCAGCTTTACGGAACTTCATGGCCTTGGTCTTGCCGATGTTGATCTCTAGTCCTACATCCGCCACGTACTGCTCGAGCCTCGCTAGGCTCTGCTGCACCTCGAATCGGCTTGTTCCATATATCGCGAGATCGTCTGCGTATAGTAGAATGTCTGGGCGGACGGACTCTCGAGTACCCACGATGCGTCGCGGAAGATCGTTGAGCAGGATGGAGAACAGCAGCGGACTTAAGTTGTCCCCCTGCGCGACTCCCGTCGTTTGTACAAAGGGGCACAACTCAGCCACCCCATCCTGTATGGTGATCGGGTTTTCCTGCAGGATTGCCCCGATGAGCTGGAGGATGTTGGCAGGCACGCCCGCTTCAGCCAACTTGAAGATAATCTTGTCTCTGGGAGCTCCATCAAAGGCCGAGCGGAAATCCACAAAGACGGCGTACAGGAATTGCTTGGCGTACCTAGACTTCATCACTCCCCGAACCCTGGCCAGCAGAATCTCACACGCAGTCAGTGTGGACCTGTCTGCGCGGAAGCCGTGCTGCTCTTTCGGGATGGCGCCGAGAGCCTCGAGGAAGTGAGACAGGCGGGTGGTGAGGATGGCAGAGAACAGCTTGTAGCAGCAACTCTTTTTAGCGATCCCACGCCACGAGCTGGGCTCTCTGGGATTGCCCTTTCCCTTCGGGATGACTGCTAGATGAGCACTCTGCCAGTCGCTGGGGAGGCGACCTTCGCGCAGACTAGCGTTGAAAAGGGCGGTCCAGCAAGGAGCAAGTACCATAGCCTCCTTGAGGTGCTCATTACGGACTTGGTCGGGACCGGCGGCCTTGTTGAGACGGAGTCGTTGCATGGCGCCAAGCACCTCGGTAAGAGAAAACTCTGCGGAGAGTGAATCCCGTAGCAGCATTGTTTTCTCGTCCCAGGCCGCTTCGTAGTGGAACCGCCCGCGCGGGATGGTGTCGGCCGACGCAAACATGCGGCTGAAGTGGGAGATGAGCGCCGATGAGTTGATGGGGCAGGTGGGAGATCCCTGTCGGCGAAGCCACTTGTACGGTTGTCGCTCTGCCTCATGCAACAGCGCGGACTCCTTTTGTTCCAGGTACTTGGCGCGTTCAGCTTTGTACGTCCGGCGACACCAACTCTTGAGAATGATGAAGAGTGGCCGCATCCACGGGTAAAGTGCGGCTAGGAGGCGAGCGCTGAGCTGGGCCTGGTTGGCTGCTTTGCACGCACTGTTGAACCATGAAAGCCTGCTTCAAAGTGATGAAAGCCTTATGAGTTTTTGCGGGCAAAACGAATATTATTTCTTAGAGCGAAAGTCACGCGAAAAACGTGCTCATCAACGTATATGTGTTAAGGGAATCATAGAACTCATTTAAACAAGTATTTTTCCAATGAAAGGGGGCGCGGAAACGTCTCGTTTATGAATGACAGTAAGATTGCTAGAATGTGTTGGCTGACTAGACATCGCTTTAAAAAACGTGTCACTCCAAAATATTGTTCGAGAGAAAAACTAAATATTCCAGAAGTCATGTAACCTTGGCTAGTTAACGCAATGTTTAATTTTTGTTTGATGTTCAATGACGTGAAATTTTCCTATTACGCTTTTAGAACATCGACTTTCAGGATAATTGATAACTGCGCACCTTTTGAGGATAATTTTGACTCCAAGTGGATCGTGGTTTGATTCGTGTTTACAACGTTATTCATTTTTAGCGATGGAAATGCGAGAAAGAGGTGCATATATACAACTAAGATGTTGTCTTGCTTCATAAAATAGATTACTCATGTTTTTTTTTTTGCAGTGTTATAGAATAGTTGATTATGATATATCTATGAGATGTATATACGTTTACCTAGGTCGGCGCTCGACGTTGCAGCATAACTCGCAACGGGGGAACTGGCTGCCTGGCCAACAGCATCACTACAATTGCCAGGAGCAGCTGCATCGAGGACTGAATCGCGAGCAGCATTTCGAATTCATAGCGGAGCCCCTCCCAACCCTGTTGTGGTGTCGACGAGGCACTGCTATAGATGGGGATCCAATTTACGATCCTGTTTACGACACACCCATAGACAAACACACATGCAGAGCCAATGGCGAGGTCATCGGCGTCATCATACACGTATATACTTATAAAATTTGTTTGTATATATATATATATATATATATATATATATATATATGTGTGTATGTGTGCGTAGATGAGAAAATATGGGGAGAGAGAAAAACAGAGGGTTTACGAAGGAGCGGATTGTTAGCGTTTCTATAAATACGCCTTCCGGCTAAATAAGGTCGTGGCGTTTACACGACATATAGCAAGCAGCAAGGTGGATGACGGTGATGCGGAAATAGTTCTGTGACTCGTTAGTGTTATCCCTGTTAGTTTTAGAGTACTGAGCAGTGTTTAATTGACTAAATGTGTTGCATGAAATGGGTCATCACATCGGGTGCCGCGGGCTGATCGAAGCAGTACGGTACTGATCCTAAAAACATAGTTTTTGTCATAAATAGATAAAGGTACTGGAATTATTTTCTTGGAATCACAAGGCTGTTTCCAAGGATAGCCGGTTGTCCTACCTTTGACGTCATCAGATAGCTTAATTCTCATAAACTAGCATTACTTATAATAGTTTAAGCGGCGTCGGTTGCCGTATTTCTGCAGATACCGGTGCCCTGCTGACTTGGCCGATGCCTAGCCTGGATGAATTGAAATTGTAGGCGCTAGAACACAGATTCATCGGAATGAATGGTTCATTATTTGTAAGATATAATTGAATTATAAAATCGGTATACACATGGTCACACACGTATACAGATACTGTGAGTTTGCTGCTGTATCGCAACAAACGTTTTTAGCAGTCTACCGTGGAGAGTCATCCTGGAGACTCTTCACACGGAAAAGGTTCCCTTCTACTTATGAAGGATTATATCCAACCACCTACATGACGATTCAGTCGCATTAAATGTTTTTCGACTTAACTGCAGACGTGCCACGGGGCTCCACACTTGGCCCCCTACTATAGATTATAACTTACAACGACGTGCTGCGAGTGAGGAACTTTCCCCCAGGGGTTAACCTCCTTGCCTACACTGACGATCACGTCTTAACAGTCCGGGCTCGGATCCCGGACCTGCTGCAGAGCGGTGCAAACAAGGCACTCGCCGACATCACCCGCTGGATGCAAGCGGGGCTTTCTCTTGCCTTTGCCAAGAGCGAGACGATACTGCTGATGGGTCGGAGAAGATGCCCTCCCCTCACTTCGGTCTAGAAGACAAGAAAATCGCGCTCGTTAATCACGTAAGGTTTTCCGGGCTTACTCGGGAGAAACTACATTCTACATCACCTAGATCCGCTCGGGTCACGACGACCTACTTGGATCCTACCTGTTTAGAGTCGCGAAGGCCTTTACCTCTACGTACGTTCACTGCAATGATGGATTTGAGGTTACCCCGGAGCACATCTTGTTGAGGTGTTCAGCACACACACCAACGTAAATCTTCATTATTTATTTATTAACACCCTGGCTTGGTAAGTGCTACGTAAGCCTTTAAGAGACATGACAGCTTTTGACCTACGTTGCATTATAAAGAAAATTATCGCAAAATATCTTACTGAATAGAAGCTTCACAAGCTTTTATAAATTTACTACTACAGGAAAATACAAAGGTGGCCCTCCTAATTTGCTCGCGCCTCCCCGTGTCTCCTGGGGAACATACCCATCAGATGTCGTAGACTCCTCCACTCTGACTGTTTGATGCTATACGCAAGTAGTTCCTAGTAATTCCGGAGAACTCGGATATGACTCGTTTTTTGTGAATTGAACTCATGCACTACCGGCCTTCGCTTGCAGCCTCCTTGCCTCGGTGTCCGTGTGTTCAACCGCATTTCCCAGTTAGTTATCTATACGAAACATGCTGACAATTATCGTTATCCTAGGCGATCCAGAAATTTAAACTTCTAAGCAAGATTCGAAAAAGACTAGCACGTTCCTGAGAGAGTAAAGCTCTCGATCATTAAACTAATCAGACTAATCCATTATGGCTTATCCTCTTGACAATATATGTCAGTTTCATGACTAGTCCTTTGGACTTCTAGGACGATCGAACTGAATTTCGAAGCGTTTAGCACTGCACAGGCAATGGACCTGTTTGTGCAGTGCTCAGCATTTGGTGACAATAACCTGCCTCATTCTTTGTCATTCTCCATGCATTGAGGAGCGAAACGTCTTATTATTAGCTTTGCTGCAGTCTGTGTTGAGGCATGTTTCGTTAGTTCCTAGTTCGGCGATAGCAGTAACGCTCGATGAAATAAGGCTCATTTGTATCGACCGATATAGTCGTTGGTACGTATCCGGCAATCTACGTGGTAAATTCTTAGAAAACAAGCGGAAGTCATTATACGATTTGCTGCTAAAAAGAGCACCCGCGGGTTTAAGCCGCAGGCAATCAACTTGCTCTTTGAAACGTGCCAGGAGATGGAACACAGTTTTAATGTCTACTGAATGAGCAATCGCCAGCTGTATATGGTTCGGCTGCAAACCCTGTTTGTCCACAGAGCGCATCTAACCGTCGCAGGAGTAGGAGGTCGCTTTACTAGCGAAGGCTTTAAACAGAAAATAGTTTTTCTTGCTGTTGTTGTTGTTGCTGCTGCTTTCCTGGTGTCGTTGTTGATGTTCGTAGGGTTGTTGTTATTATATCTCTGTGCGCTACGGCGAACGAAGCCTGAAGGACGAAACTGCTCCGGACGACAGGACAGTGTCAATAGAAGAGTGCCAGCGGCCATTTTTGTCTAAGTAAGCGGCGAGCAAGCCTTTCAGGAGATTGGGAGGTCTCAAGTCCTGTACAACTGTGGAACTGCCTGTCGCGCGCTCTCCAACTTGTCCGCTTAACCGTCCGCTAGATAGCATGTCATCTGGCTCGGATTGACGACCAGCAGGTGGGCAGAAGAACGCAGCGTGGGAGAGCACAAAAACACGTCGCACATCCCTCATCTAAGGGCTCTATGCATCTCTCATCGGGCACTGGCCTACCTAATAGGTATTAGCGTAATTGAAGCGACATGCCGCAGCAGCAGCAGCAGAGAGTGTAGCTTTCCGTCCGCAGCGTCGGCGGCCCTACTCCCGGCGTGATGAGATGGACGCTGAGAACACGGATATCGAATGAGCGGCTTAGAGCCCGGAGCGTGCCTATGAATACGTGCCAATGCGGCAATTTCGCTAATGGGACAACATGCCCACCCTCGACGGAAAACCGAGCTAAACGCATGAAGTAGGGGATTTCCGGTTTGCGCAATCCGCTCGTACTCGTCAATCAGATTGCGAGCGGACGTATCAAGACATGGCGTGGCGTCGCCTGCTGCAGGGACAGATTCTCGGGAGGGGGTCTAGTCGCTAGGGAAGAGTTAAGGGCATTTCGTGTTGGCCTCTCTCATCTCGCTAGGCCAGTAATTAAATACGCACTGCCTGCGTCAGCAACATATGCGTATACGTTCGTTTCATGACCGGGTTTGTTTTTATACGGTAGTCTCATGAGCGGGTTCCTTTTTTGCGCTAGTTTTATGCCAGTTTCTCTGCTCGTTCTTGTGTGCAGGCGCAGTGCCTCATTTACTCGTCAAACACAAACAAGCAGCAAGAATGCCGGTCAGACGAAACACGGAACCAACCAGCTGTACAGACGCTTCGTTATTTGTAAATAATTTTTATTAACATCAACTATAGAAAATTTTACCCGTATATACCTAAACTCTACCTCGTAAGGCTAACGTAGTCTAGCATCAGCCAACGGCTTTACCTTCATGGAGAAAAAGGGGGCGAGTACCCTATAATATATATATATATATATATACGTATGAGTACCTATTAACATGTTGAGATCTCAGAGACAGTTCTGTCCAAAGTAGCAGTGCCGCTCGACTAAATAGAACCTTCTTCTTTGGAATTTACGGAATGTATCATGCATCCTTGCCATGGAGCGATGGCATGAAAGACATCTTGCAACTGCCAGTTGTCTTTCATACCACCGCTCCATAGATACCTACAGACATGCAACGTTACATAGATACCTACAGACGGCCTACAATTGCTGAGTGCCATCTTCTTGCGTGAAACAGCACGGATGTGTCTGAGCGTGGAAGGGCGGGGGGGGGGGGGGGGGATTCTGGCGCAGGATCCCGCCTGCCCCTCCTTGTGTGCAACCCCTTTGCAGCACGCAGAAGTGTGCCCACTGTACACAGTGTGTGCGGGCCTGTGTGCTGCAACATCGGCCAACCACGAGATCGCCCGTCTCGATTGCTCGTAGAGATTAGGCGGAGGTGATGCGTTCGCCGTCCTCAAGCACTGGTTGTCAAGCCCCCAGGTGCTCGCTGCTGGCCGAGGGGATAGCGAATTCCTCGCTTTGCCCTCCTACTTCATCATGGAGCCAGCTCTTCGACCATCTCCACCTAATCACGTTGCATTGCTTATCATCATCACATAGGCTCGGTCGGTCGGTTAATCGGTCGGCTATTGCTACTGCTTTGCCTTTGCGGACCCCCCCCCCTCGCCGCTGCTAAGGCTGTTTGACGACAGTGGGGGTGATCCCGGACCATGGTCGTGCCTTGGTCGCATTCCGACTGCTTAAGACTGACACGCGTGTTGCTGATCTCGTCGTTGTTGTCGCCGAGTTGATTGTGGCCATTGTTGTTGTCGTTGTTGTGGTCGTTGTCGTTGTTATTGTTGTTGTTGTTGTTGGTGTTGACATTGTTGTTGTTGTTGGTATTGACATTGTTGTTGTTGTTGTTGTTGTTGTTGGTATTGACATTGTTGTTGGTGTAGGTGTTGCTGTTGTTGTTAGCCCTACTCTGTAAATAAGATAGGTGTTGCTGTTGTTGTTAGCCCTACTCTGTAAATAAGATAGGTGTTGCTGTTGTGCTTGTTGTTACTGTGTAACTGGTGTTGTCGTCGAATAGCACTGCTGACAACTTTGTCGTGAGCCGAGCTACTGTCGCCGTTCTCATCGTCGTTCTGGTGAAGCATCTCTTAGGCTAAGCCAAACTTACAGTGAGCTATCCAGCAGCAACAAAGAAGGGACGAAAAGAAGAGAGGAAGCAAGAAGATGAAGAAGACAAAGACGCAAGAGTGTAATAGAGCCGGCTCGGCACGATGACGTGTGTGCGTGGGCCAGCGGGGGGCGGGGGGAAGAACAAAAGCGAAGTGTTGTCGTTGTTGTTGTTGTTGCTGTTAAAACTTCGTTGTTGTTATTATCGTTATTATTAAGTTGTTATTGTTGTTGGTAGTGTTTTTGCTATTGTTTTTGTTGTTTTTGCTATTGTTGCTGTTGTTTTGCTATTGTTGCTGTTGCTTTTGCTGCTGCTGTTGTTGTTGTTGTTGTTGTTTTTGCCATCCTTGTCATTGTGGCCCAACTGAGGCTCCCGGCTGGCTCGGCGTCGACGCGGTCAAAGACGCGACGGCGACCCGAGGATCATCTCAGGGTATCATCAGCCACTATACTAGTAATAAATACTGCCAATCATGATTAGGTCTTGTCGTTGCTAAGACGGTCGGCAGCACGATCGCCCAGTTCGCCGCACAACAATCGCCGCTACTTCTTCAGCGCTCGTGCGCTGCGAGTCGTGGCCATAACGATGATGGCGGCAGTGGCGGTGATTACGGTGCGTGTTAGCATCAGCATCGACATCAATTCCATCAGCATCGACGATCTCTACCGTAGTTGTTGCTGTCAGCAACAGCTCGTTTCGTAACCATCAGTAGCCGAGCCGCGTCCCCTGTTGCTGCTGCCGCTACAGCTGCTTCGCGTCTTTCTCTTGCTCTCGCCTGTGAGATTTGGTACTCTGTCGCGAGCCACGCTGAAGTAGGCACGCGAATTGGCCGAGTTTGCCAAGCTAGACAGTGCGCGCCGGCATAGAGGGAGACATAGAGATAGAGAGAAAGAGAGTGCGCGCCAGGAGAGAGACACTGAGATAGAGATAGAGAGAGTGCGCGCCGGGAGAAAGAGCATCTCTCGGCGCCCTTCGATACGCATGCACCCTCGACACGCATACCAGTAGTCCAGTCTCAGTGTGTGAGGCTGGGCAGGCGGGCATACCGGGCATTGAGGGGTGGTCCGGGGGTACTCAGGGGGTGAGAGCTGCTGCAAAGCTGTGCTGTCAGAAATTGAGCACCACTCCCACCCACTACGACAGGGGGGTGGTTGTAGCCGGTCAACCGCAACTACTTGACACCTATCGATACAATCGTGGACAATAGCGAGTTGCCTTGTCCGTATGAATGAATCCTTAGACAGCCACATATTAGGTTTTCTCTTGGGGAAATATACGCATATGTTTCCGTTCACACATTTATATATATATATATATATATATATATATATATATATATATATATATATATATCACTTTTTACCTAATATAAAACGTTCTGAAAAGTCGCATCTTAATTGCAACCTTTAAAGCTGTTGTTAGCATAGAGCACATCCGTCATTTCACACGCAGGCCACATGTACCTGTGACTGACCCCAAAAACCCGAATGCCCAGTAGGGTTAAAGCGTATCGTGATTAGTGAGCAACGCGCTTCAAATATAAGTATATCGAATATAATATAACACGCTCTAACCTTTAGGTCCCTCGAGTAGTATGATTGATTAATTAATCTTTCGCCTGATAGGTATATCTAAATTCAAATGTTACCTTTTTAACTTAGTGCCGGACATCGACCAGTCGAAATCATCAATATCACTAGATTTAAAAGAGCAGCGGTCTGCGGCATTGCCCAACTCTACCGATATGCAGAAGAGACAAGGCTAGGTGGTGCAACACCTGGAAGGAAGATTCACAACCGCCGACGAGAAGTGAGGACGTCAAAAGTAATCAAAATAGTTCAAAACTGCGTTTTGAAGGAAATAAGCCTATCGACATATAAGTCAAATATAATATGAGTGTCCATTCTATGCGTCGGATTGTCATCGAAGAACTGCCTTACAAGTCTTACACGTTTAAAGTCAGACATATGTTGTCTGAGGCCGCGAAAATCAAGAGAAGATTTTTGTTGCCATCTCACTCTCAAGTGGCGGCGTGGTCTAGGGCACTAGTGCGCTAGTCATGGTTGTCATCTACCGGTCCCTGGCTCGATCCCTGTTGTTGATAGAATTTTCTTTGAGCGGTGCTCATTGATAATAGATGATTAACCATACCACTGAGTGTCAGCGGCCATGCTGCCACAAGGACTGTTGGGGAAGCCCTAGATATCTTAACATGTCCGGCCCTCGGTGCATTGAAGATATGCCTCAGGTTAAGTTCCAAGCCCGTAGGGGACGGAGGATAGTCTAGAATTAAAAACAACCTCCTTAAAAATGTTTTTAATTCTATGTCACTCTCACGTTTTGGAGACACAAAACGGCGGGACATCTTCGATTCTTCTCCGACGAAAGAATCTTTACCATTGACCAAAAACATAACCTGAAAAATGAGCGGTGCCCAATGACCCTAAGGATGTACCAATCGTGAATAGAACCAAATATCTGCCAATGTGTACGTCCTAAGTGCTGTGTCGAATGAAGGAGACGTAATGCCCCACACATTTTTTTTACAAACACGAAACCGTAACGAAGGAGGCGTATTTACGTGTTCTGCGAAGGATGGTGAAACCATGGAATGATAGAGCGTCCAATGGAAGACAATACGTCTTTCAACAAGACGGTGCTCCCGCCGACACCAGCAACCTCGTTCAGGATTGGCTGCGGAACAACATGACGACGTTCTGAGGCAAGACGATGTGGCCCTCTAGCAGTCCAGACTTGAATCCCCTGGACTTCAATGTATGGGGCGTTGTTGAGCGAGATTCTTTCAAGACTCTACATGCAAACACAGAAGCGCTACGCAGAGCCATTGTCAAATTGTTTAAGAATCTCAATTAGCTAACTTTAACGAAAACCTGTGGGCGCTTTCGCGCCAAGATGGAAAGTGTAATTGCTGCTGATGGTGGCTAAACTGAATAAATAAAATGTTCCTTAGGAGTGTCCCTAACGCCACGTAAAAAATATCACCGAAACATCTGTTTTTATAGATATAAGCTGCGATAACGTTTAGTCTGGATTTAGCCCCCTGTAGGGTTTCCCCAGCAGTTCCTGTGGCAGCACGGCTGACTCTCAGCGGTATGGTTTACCATTTTACCATCTATTCTCAATGAGCATCGCCCAACACAGCTTTGATCAACAACAGGGATCGTACCGGCGACACTCCAGCAGATCAAAACCATGACTAGCGCACTAAACCCCTAGACCACGCCGCCAATATAGATATATATATATTTTTATATTTATATTTAGATGTACTCCCTTCTGGACGACCACTATCAAAACGTGTCACTGAACTTGGGGAGGAAACGAAGCTCTCTCTCTCTCTCTCTCGATCGTAGACAGGCGCTCAGAGTTAGACAAGGGCGGCGTTTCAGAAGTCGCTTCCCTATGTCAGTTGATCATGGCAACAGGTGCTCCACCGAGTCCATCGATGATAAAACTGGTACTGACGAGGTTGTTCCGAGGCATAAACGAAAATCGCTTTTCGAGCATATTATTAAGAGCGATCCGAGGTAATGTGACACGCCTGCTTTTGTCTTTTGCTGCGCTTATGCTACCGTAACCCGAATGTACATATAAATGACATATTTAAGGCAATTTGACGATGTGTATAAACCACACATGTGCACTGGTGCGAATAATCACTCGATTGTTAATTATGCATTCATATGATCGCTGCATTCGCATAGCCTAAATAGCTCCACGCATTTAAGACGTCTGGGCGAATGAAACACGCGTCCAAAAGGCGTTGGCGTTCCTTTCGAAACTCCCATTGTAACAATTCTTGCCAGGTCTATTGTTGGCGTTTCTTTCATCTCTTCAGCCACGCGATGCCTTCCTACTTTGGAGTCCAGATTTTTGTTTTTTGACGTATTGCGTCACGTTTGGTCGTGTGTAAAATCCTCACTCTCAGACCGAAGAACGGTAGAAATTAGAAAAACTATACTGTTCAATAACCTATTGATGTGTGTACGAAATATCAATCATCAAGCGAATATGTTAAATGTAACAATATTAACATTTCATATTTATTCACTCAGGTTGAGTAGCGATTATAACCACAAATACATCACTTTAACAACTATAAGGACATTGAGTCAAGACTATCACCGGGTGATCTGCATTTGTATGGATACATACACATACACCTATAGATATATATATATATATATATATATATATATATATATATATACATTTACATACACATACATATATATACAATATATAAGCTACAAGGCCCCACAATCACGGGCTAATTCATTTAAAGATTGCACAAGATTGCATTTTGCATAAATGTAACAATATTAGTTTACACAGCGCCGTGTAGACGTTATATATATAGTACAATAAATGTGGAAGTCAAAATATACAAAAAGCCCTAAATACTGCGGTGTCTGCAAAATGCCACACATCTAACATACAATTCAGGGGGGTGTCATCTCTTCAATACTTGTTGGAAAGCTATGTACGCAGTGAACGTAAGATCCGCAAAACGGACTGTCCACGAACACATCACACGATGGAGCAGGCGTGCAGAACTGCATTCGAGATTTTGTCTCGTGTCAAAGCGAACCGACTTGGAGCAGACGACATTCGCGAAAACCTCGAAAACCTCGCCTGTCTCTACGACTATCTGGCCAAGTCCACTCCCATATCTGCCCTAGTAAGCAGCATTACACTATTACTGCATGTATTTAATTTAAAAAAAAAACAATTCTGTCCGCGTTTAGGCCGACTGCTAAATAATACTATTTTACATTTTTTTTGCATAATAATAATAATAATAATAATAATAATAATAATAATAATAATAATAATAATAATAATAAGAATAATCTTATAATAATAATAATAATAATAATAATAATAATAATAATAATAATAATAATAATAATAATAATAATAATAATAATAATAATAATAATAATAATAATAGCTCGCTTTTGCCAACCACCGGTTGTCGACGCGGCGACCGCGCTCACTTTCAAACGTACAGTACGAGTACATAAAATTATCAATACGATGTGATGCTCACTTGACCCTTGATCGCAAGCGCTTGGCGGGGGGGGTCAAGTGCGAAGATCATTGCGAAGAATAATAATAATAACCTTCAAGATTTAACCATTTACTGCGTACATGTCCTGCTTTGACGTGCCCCGAAGAATTAACGGCGTATGATGACGTCAGGAGAGACATACTTAGTAAAGTCCTAAACGTAAATTTAGAAGAGAACACCTGGCAGAGAGCAAGTCTTCCGAAACATGAAGGTAGTTTGGGAATAAGGAGTGCCACTGATCTAGCTTTGGTCTGCTACGCTGCTTCACTGGTCCAATTTGGTCCGGTGGCAGCTTCGTTAGTGGAGGAGGCAGTTCGACCAGAAATAAGATACGAAACCAGTAAAGCACGGGACACTATTAGAACCATGCTAGACTTAGACCCTTTAGAAGAATATCCTAGCCAATATAACCTAGATAAGCTCAAAAGCAAAAAACAGCAGAGAGATCTTAGACGAGCTTGTTTTCCGGAGAGACCGCGCCGTATTCTTAGCGGCACAAGATAACCTCAGTGGGGGTTGGCTTAAAGCCTTGCCCTCGCCTCAGCTCGGCACCATGCTGGATATCAACTCTTTCCGCAAGATGTCAGCACTTAGAATCGGTGCTTGCGTCTGCGAGCCGTTTCAGTACAAACTGTGTAGAGAGATGGTAGATTCCAGTGACCTATACCCACTGAGTTGCCCGAAGAGCGCCGGTAGATCGTCCAGACATGCTGAACTAAACAGTGTGATTATAAGGTCCCTTAGGAAAGCCAGCGGACACTTAAACCGAGAGGTTTAGTGTCCGCTGGCGAAGTAAGACCTGATGGGGTGACCATTGCATTATGGTCACATGGGAAGTCCCTGGCTTGGGATGCAACGGTTTCGTGCACAACAGCGGCTTCCTATTTACACCACAGCTCCGTTGAGCCGGGGTGGGTATCAAAGCACGCGGACGCCAGAAAACGAGTTAAATATGCTGGACTGGAAAGAAGATATATTTTTGTGCCTATTGCCATGGAGACACTAGGACCACTCAGCAAGGGGACCAAAGCATTTCTCAAAGATTTAAGTAAGCGAATTCCGGAGGTCTCAAACGACCGAATTTATGGTCAATTCTTGAGGCAAGCGTTGTCCTTGGCAGTTTGCAGAGGGAACGCGCGATCTATTTTAAGCGCCATGGAGTAAACTAATTATTAAAAAAAACTCAATAATCCGTTCAGACCTCACAACTGTAAAATTGTTTAACATGTAAGTAATAATAATAATATTAATAATAATTAAAATAATAGTAACTGAGCCATCATTGTTAGTAGACACGTTTTATATAGGAACATAATGAATTTTCACTTAATTACAGTCGAACTCTATTCAGTGTGTGTGTGAAAATTTGGCAATACTTATAGGCGTTTTCAAAAGGTCTGCAAGAAAATAGGCTTTCCTGAATTTTGTCCATGTAGAACTTTCCGCGGTAATTGTTTCAGGATGCAAACAAATCTTTACAACAATCAAGAATATTGGATCCTAGTTTAAATATTGCCTTTTTGTTGTTGTTTAACAACATAACGTATATGACTATTGCTTAGAGTTGTATCCCTCACGCTCGTGTTGTGTTTTAAGAGTATGGCGAACAAGATCAGGCGACTGATTCTTGTCTTGGAAAGGGTGGCCGTAAAACTAGAGCGTGCGTATAAAATGGCTGAAACCAACTGGCAGGGCGTCCGGAAATTCTTCGAAAATGAGGCAGTGGCACTGGAGCACGCCGAGGAGAAGTTGATCGTACCCGAAATGAGCATGATTCACGGCGATCGAATACTGGGCGCCGGAGGTTTCGGCGTCTGCTATAAGGCAACCTTCGCCAACCTCTTCGACTGCACGGTCAAGTACATCAAGAAGGAGATGTTTGGGCAAGTCCGATTTGCTTGCGTCGATAAGGTTGTGGCTTCGATGGTCAACCATCCGTTGGTCGTACGGTATTATGCATGCTTCGCCTGCGAGAAGGGCTACATCACAGTCATGGAGTACATTCGCGGTGTCGACCTGGAACGAGTCACGAAGATCACTAAAGGCAAAGGTATTCCCATGGCGGTTCTGAGACCAGTCTTGGCACAGGTCGGCATAGCGACGCAGTATCTTCATTTTAAGGGCTTCATTCATCGAGACATCAAGGTGAACTCTTCTTATATATATGTATATATATATATATATATATCTTATATTTTTATTAAGGAATAAAAATGGAGCAACTATTGTCTCCGAACAGAAAAAAAATATATATATATTTTTTTCTGGATATTATTGGAGACAATAGTTGCTCCATTTACATATATATATATATATATATATATATATGACATATTAGAATCCAAATTACTCTGAGCAATTAGGAAACCAGGTGAAGATGTGTAGCGCCTGACTAATCGAAACTGCTTGCGCTCTACTTCGATGAAAATTCAAGGTTTTTCTGTGCTTCCCGTGTCTTCACTGCTAACATTGGACAACTCGTTTCGTCTCCAACTCGCTCGTTCTTTCTTCTTAGGACTCTTCTACCAGTTTGCTTATTGGGCTTTTGCGCTCTTCCTTAAGCATGGCGGCAACTATAATAGATACGTTTTAGCCGTGTTCGAGAACTAACGCAGCCGCGACCGGTGGTCCCATACGTGCGTCTTCTAGTGCTGGGCAGCAAAAGTGAGCTTTATCGATCGGGTGCGGGGCTTTGCCTATCATGTGCAGGTATTTCTGGAAGCACCTGTGCCCCGCAAGTACCTGCGTCAGGCGATCGTTGACGCTTTCATGTACTTTACTATACCATTCCTTGAGATCAGGAATCACCCGGGGGGTTCCACGCCCATGGTGCCTCTGGCGACATTCAACTTCGAATCTGTTGCCACTCCTTGAGCGTTTGCTTCTGAGCTCTTACCTTTTTCTGTCGTTCTCGCCTCCACCGGATCCGCTCCTTAATCAGCCTAGGCGACGGAATAAGCCTGGGTATCGCGATGACTTTTATCGTCTCAGCCGTGCGGTATGCGCCGGCGGTTCTCATCGCCAGCTTCTGCTACGCCTTCAGGAATTTCTCCCGGTTTTTCCTTCACTTCATCGCGCTTTTCTCTCACGAAAGAGCGGCGTAATCACAGTTGACTCTGTCACGGAGGCTAGAAGTCTTCTTTTGCCCTCCGTCTCTTTTCATGTCCTTGGCAAAACCTTGGCCAAGCTGATCGCGATTTTTTCTCTTGTTTTTTGAAGTTTTTCATCTTTGAAAGGAGCACAGCCGTATTTTTCTCGGGTGCCAGCCGTAGTCAATGTCCCATCATCTAGTCCCTCGCTATCTCAATAGCGTGCTGGGCTCGCCTCTGAAGTACGTCTGCATTACGCTCCATAAGCAGGACAGCTGGGTCGTCAGCGTAAGCAACTGTCTGAACGCCTTCCAAGTTGCTGAGTCCCATCACATCATCGTAAGTCATGGTCCACAGAACGGAACCCAGGACGGATCCTTGTGAGACAACACCCAATGTCATTATTCTTTTAGAAGATTGCTGTACGATAGCCATGATTTTCCAGTTTTCTACTGGTGGTACTTCCTCCACGGTGACGTTTATTTTTGGTCAATTGGGTCAGCGTGACACAAAAAGGGTCGTTGAACCGCGCTTTCCGCAGGGTCGTCGGAAAGTTTTGGCTGTTGCTTTTTTATCCTGTCCACGGCGATATTGTAGAGTTTTGTTCCTGCCGGCTTTTGATAGCTTTTTGAGCCTTTCGTTTAGCCCGAAGGCCTTTCCAGGCCTCGTCTAGCCCCCCTTTTTTCTTTCTTTCTGGCTCGCGTATATCTGCCGCGCTGCGTTGCTCGCTTTTTTGAGATCCGCAATCTCGGCTGTTTACGAGAATTTCCGCGGTGGAATGCGACAGGTTTGTGGTTAGTCGACGCCTTGCATGCTTCCCGCAATAGGTTTGCGACGTCGCTCGGCATATCTCTTCTTTGCTCTTGAGGAGCGTTTCGTCTCCCGCGATTAGTTTCTTGCGGAAACTAATACAATACGTCACCTCACCATCTCGGTCAGCGGCTGTCTTCCTGCTGGTCGATAGCGGAGTCCCCACTATATTTGTATTCTATATACTTAATGTCGTTTAGAGTTTTCTTCGGAGACCCTCCAGCGCCCTGTGTTTTCTACCGTATCTTCGTTACTAAATGCTAAGTCGATAAACGAGCGCCTGACTACTAAACTACTGTCTAGTTAGCTAATGAGTATTTGTCGGAGTCTTTAGTCTAGTGTAAGAGGCTTGAGAGCAAGGCAGATATCATCGCTTGCAAATAATTCCTAGAAAAAATAACAGGGCTTAAAAAAACTGAGCACGTAAGGAAATATTTATTGTATATTGTGGTATGAATACCCAGGTTGAGTAAAATAATAATAATAATAATAATAATAATAATAATAATAATAATAATAATAATAATAATAATAATAATAATAATAATAATAACAATAATAATACGAACATAGTACGAATCAAGCATAGCAAGCGGATCAAAGCCAGTGAGCTGCAGCGTACGTTGTTTATGCGACATTGGTGTTATTCTGCCAAGTTAATACGTGATTCTAAGCATAATTATTCGATTCTTACGTGCAGCCATCAAATATCCTCATTACGTCGAGCTGCCAAGTGAAGATGATTGACTTTGACACAGTGAAGATCTGCATCGGCCTGTTCTCCGAGCGAAAGCTGCGCACTTTTTTTCGACGAACATTCTACGAGTTCAACGACAGAGAATCGGCCGGCACGTTAAACTACTTCCCGCCGGAGTTCTTCAAGTCCGTGCCTTATGGACGCGCGTGTGACTGGTGAATATGCTCATGTGTGGAAATGTAACAGATGACTGCGGTAGATTATTTCGATTTAGTTAAACGGAATGCTATCCGTTTTGCAGGTCACACATTTGCGAGGGCTTTCTGTTAAATTTATTATCAGATGGAAATTAAAATTCCTCGGTACCTAACCGCCGCGGTATCCCCGACGGTTAGGTCTATAGCAGAACTAGCAAAACGCTACATTGTTTGATTGTATTTTTGATGTAACATAAACACATTTAGCCAGTTTGGGTGCTCAATAATAAAAGTAAAATCCTCTTTCTGGACAATAATGTCAAGCATTTGTGTATTGTGGCAATCTGCATTCCAGGTGGGCTGTTGGCGTTACTGCCTATCAAATGGCGTTTGGTCGGATGCCCTTTCGTGGCAACGATGATAGGAAGCTCGAAGAAAAGATTCGAGCCGTCGATTATCGCTTCCCGAAGAAAAAGTGCTCAGAGGAGCACCTCACAGAGCTCAAGGACCTCGTCACGAAACTCCTGCGGAAGAAGACCTCGGAGCGGCTGTGCTCGCACAAGTATAGTGACTATCTGAATCACAAGCTATTTACCGGACTGGATCACGAAAAACTTGAACGTGGTGACTTTGCGATCAGTTACCAGGGGATAACAGACCTGATGCAGAAGTCGGCCGGGGGATACTCCCCGAAACCATTAAGTTCCCTCGAGCAGGAGAAAGACAATTATGCCCGACCGGAGAAGTTAAAGGTAGGCCTCTTAAAAACGTTTACAATGTGTAGGCTGTTTTAGTTAGTTTCGAGTTCTTCGGGTCTATCTCAGATTGCTGGATCTTCTTTCTTTAAGATCAAGTCGTGCATGAATGAACTAGTTCCTCATCCAAAGGGTTCTAAAATACTATAATTGAGTGACTGATTCGTTGACTTGAAATGTATACCCAAACACACATGTCACACGTTTAAATCAGGGGCACATAAAGCGGTAATGTTGCCAGCGGTGTATGGTTTATCATAAAATACACGTTCATTTTATGAAGAACAGGGTTCGAACCTGCAATACCTCGGGTTATATATATATATATATATATATATATACAAATACAGGGTGTTGCAGAATTTTTTCATAAAAGATATAGGGAATTGTAGAGCTCGTTAAAGCAAATATTTTTTTCTAATGGAACATGGTCTCTGAGAAGTCTTGTTTCGGAGTGAGAGTGAAATTACGACAATTTGTGACACTAGTGTTTTTGCCCGACATAGGAGCATAAAATGTGCTGTTGCGAGACAACCAGTCTTCCTATGTAGAAACTGTTCCATCTGAAGAATAAACAAGGCCGATCAGAAGACGCGACAGGGTCGCTTAGAAGAGAATTCGCCAAAAATGATGTTCTTGATTAGCGTTCACGCCAAATACTTCAAAATCATAACCTTCCAACCACTCACAGCGCTCAAAACGGACATAGTCAGCCAAGGCAATTCATGACGATAATTTCGGTACCAAATGTATGTCAATGTGAGCTGTGGTTGCGAAGTAATTACGATTTTTCGGAGGGCATATCCAGATTAAGTGCATGCAAAACTACTGTGTGGCGACGTTCACTACCGCCGACGTGTCGCGCGAAGCCGCAGCGCGTCATTTTTCATGCACTTAATCTCGACATGTGTGCCGAAAAATTGTCATCACTCCACAGCCACAGCTCGCATTGCCATAAGTTTGGTACCAAAATGATCGTTATGAAATGCGCATTTGCTGGTCGTAGGGTTATGAGTTTAAAGTATTTAGCGTGAAAGCTAATAAAGAACTGCATTTTTGACGAATTCTTTTCTAAACGACCGTGTCGCATGATCTGATCGGTCTTCAGAAGAAGCAGCATCTCACGACCACGACAGTGTGTTTAGTTTCTGTATAGGATGACTAGTTGTCTCGCAACAGCACGTAATTTAAGTCTCACTCCGAAACAAGACTTCTCAGAAACCATGTTCCATTGGAAAAAATATTTGCTTTAACGAGCTCCACAATTCCCTATATCTATTATGAAAAATGTCTGCAACACCCTGTATATATATATATATATATATATATATATATATATATATATATATAATATATAATATATATTTATGTTCAAGGTGTTTACGACGTGTATTTACGTTGTGTGTCATTGCACGTTTACGGTAAACATGAATATTTACTGATCGTTTCTTATTTCTCAGGACGTTAAGGAGCACTGTGCCCTTTTGACCTACGTATCCAAACAGTCTCAAGATATAATCATCAAAACAAAAAACAATCAGCCGGTAAGCATACGCTTGTTGACTGGATACGTTTAGGAGTTCGACCGAACTACCCAACAACAAACACTTGTCCAGCCATGCTGCCAGTTATTAACCAACATGTCACTCAAACAAAAGATAATTTGATCAGCTTAGTCTGCTTAATGCGCACAGTCTATAGATGTTCTATTCAGAGGCACACAATCTTGTTCAAATGCGCAGACATGATTGCATTTTCATTGGCACAATCTGACGTGTATGTATCGTGACGTGCATATTGCGATGATTTGCAGGTTTCCGCCAACGATCTACGAATATCGCCTGAGGTGTGGGTGACGCGGCCTCAAGAGTGCAACCCGCGATTGACACTTTCCAATCGTTGCAAGCAGGCCGACCAGGAGCCGATCATAGAGAGGGGCTACCGCTTTCAGGATTTTGTTCGAGAGGACGGCTCTGATGAAGGCTAGAGGCCTGTTCCGTTCACTTTGCGGTTCGTTATTAATCCTTTTCGTGACGGAAAATGCTTTTGTGTTGTCTGGCTGTGATACTTCTTTCCGATCAAGTCATTAGAAAAAGAAGAACGTGTCCTCGCGTTCGTCGCAGCCGAGGTGGTCGAAAATCGTTTTCGAGAGAGTAACATGACGCCCTCGACGTGTTTGCAAAGAAAATAATCGTTTATCGGTGCGTGCCGGCAGTGACGAACACTGTCACGAACCTGGGTTTATGACCAAGGATCATAACCAGATCGCAATTTATGCTGACTATCATCATTATGATATGGTACCTTACTACTTACCAGTAAGCTGCTGAAGTTTGTTGTAAGAGAGAGTAAGCACCAGAAAGCCCGTTGTTGTTTTAGTTTGCTTCGGCGACGTTTTGGTTTACCATGAACATGAACAAATGAGTAAGCGATGAAAGAGCGCTTTGATTAACCTGGAAAAAAATTTAACCACTAGTTGCAAATGAAGAACATGAAGAAATACTGTTGTAGTTATGTAAAATAAAGTTTTGGTTATATCTGTTTAGTGTCTCCGCGCTGCGGTGTCATCTTCGTGTTAGATCTAGTGTAACTCCAATAATGAGTTGGAATAATTCATTTGACCGAAACGACAACTAACGAATCGATAAATGATATGTTGAATGCTAGAATTAGAACGCAAAACGTTGAAAATAAATCGAGCGCGACCAATATGTATTGTGTAGTGACGGTATTTGACAATCGTCTAGACTAGGAAATTCTCCTAGCAACAGCGCAATCGCTAGTCACCATCAACACAACGTTATTTACGCGAGGCCGTAAGTGTCACGTGCGTGCTGTGAAACTGCACGGTCGATGAAGACGACAATTCTTACCTCAAACGACTGTTCACTATGCGACAGTCCATGATAGTGGACAATCATATTGCAGGACGACCGTCTCATTACTTGTACCGCACACGTGCCGGAGTGAAAGAGATTTTTTCAAGTGCGCTTTATTCATAACATGAACTATGGGGTGACTATGATTTCATTTTTCCGTAAGGCTAGTAATTTCCGTGCACGGTTTTGCATTGATACACCCAAGCATGATAGATAAACGATATATATATATATATATATATATATATATATATATATATATATATATATTATGTGTAAACACAAATACATCACATGTTTTTACCGAAATATACTTAGAACACCAGGAGTGTGACGAATGAACATGGTGACGTCGACCGTTGGATGGGTAAATGAATGTGCGGATGGACTCCTTGAACGCCGTTATGAAACAAAATGCGCAAACTCGACAAATAGGCGGGCTAAGAGCGAGCGTGGAAAGGCTTAACATACGGGGAGAGGCGGACACAGCGGTCAGATCCTCGAGAGAAACTGTATGCACTCCCCAGGTCGGACGGAACACATGGTCCCTAAAGAGACACATGAGACGGTAGTCGAGCGAGACTTTGCCCTCGTGATCTCGAGGCAGCGCCGAATTATGAACCTGAGCGGGTTTAGTGAGTGTGCGAGTTTCCAGCTAGGCGCTCAAACAAAAAAGCCTCAAACGCTCTTGGACATCGCTTGCTTTGCCAACCGACTGACAACAGAGAACTGACAACTGCTGACAATGGTCTCGTACTGTGTAACTGTCATATTCCAATGTGTACCCTTGTACCTTATCACGAGAGAGTTTTACTGTTGTTTCATAATATGAGCCATGGTTCGAGTCACCTACACAGCCAGACAAAAGAGTATCAGTTTAATTAAGCCAACAATGTTACGAATGAGTTGCTTTTGCATTTGTACATATGCACGCGACGTTTCACTTATTATGCTAACTACGCTAAGTCTTACACATAGATCAAACCCTAAGCGCAACTGCTTATCCGCGTTTGTTCTGTAATGCGAGATAATTTTTAGTTTCGACGTCTGTAAGGTGACGACCGTCCATCCCCTCTCTCCCTTAGGTGCTGGTTTTGGTTCCGTCGAGACTAAACTTTCCTTTGCCTTTGAGTTTCACTCTATGCCAAACCAGCTTTTTATAGGCAGTACAATTAGTTTATCACATTTCCCTGAAGCCATAAAATTAAATGTCGTCCTTCATATATATATATATATATATATATAAAGCAGTACATGAAATCGCTCGTTGAGTTCATCACCTCCGACGCACGTTATCCCTAACGTAGATCTTTGTCGACTGTTCATCCCGTACATACAGCCTCTTTAGTGAGACGTACTAGCAATTCGCGTTTTCTGCGCTTAAGCAAGCGTCACTGTTTGCGAATCCCGTTATCACTCGATGGCTTCTTTTCACTGCTCCTGTTTCCTTTTTTAGCTGTAATCGTTGTCCTTGGTAAGCTTTCTGTTAGTCATGTACCAAATTGAGTTGTTGCCATCGTAATGACGTTAGAAATATTCACATTAATACATACAGAAGAAAGTTTAATAAAAGCTCGGTTCGTGCAACGTCGCAATAATAATAATAATAATGCGGCAACGAAAAGTCAACATTGAACTTTCGCAATGAGGCGCATAAGTCGCCCTAGCTCTCGGTAGCCTGGCGACTGCCGCCACTGTGAGATCTGTGGCCACAACTCGACTCACCACCTACAAAATTAGACCCAGGCACAATATATATACAGTTTGGAATCTTAACGCTATGGGCACAAATTGTACAACTGCATGCAGCAGACTGGAATTGCAGGGGTGCGACGAGAAAGCTGAAGGACTCGACACTTCCCCGGTCACTGCTGGGGGGGTTGGACGCTGGTAATAATGATAGGTCCAACCCCGGTCGCCGCCGCTGTGTTGTCCCTCCTGTTGTCTCTGCTTACTATAAGCACGATCCAACGAAATAGTGTCAGTCAAATCGTAGCAACTGTCGGCTTTCGCTACTGATCTACTGTGTGAGCCTGCGAACGCTAGCTCGTCATGGAAGCATCATAGCCACCTCAAGCCTCTGCCTAACCATTTCTTCTTTATGCTCACTCTCTCTCGTACTCACATATATATATATATATATATATATATATATATATATATATATATATATATATATATGTGAGTGTCCTCTGCATATCATCCTGTTTCTCGCGTTCTCACCTAATCGCTAAGCTCACATGACAAAACACCAGCCGCGTGAGAGCATCGTTGTGGCGGCCCAGTACGCGCGGCTGGCCCACGATGGCTACTCGCGACGATGCTGACATCTTCATTGGTTGGGAAGCAGTAGAAGTACTACGCGTACTTCATGATTCCTGCTGACACTTAGAGGGTGGCGCCTCAAGTGACCCAGCGGCGTGGCCATCACCATGACGCCGCGATCTCTACGGACCTCCGAAGCAGCGGCCAGCGGATTCATTTTTATCGTTGCCATTATCGTCGTCGTCGCTGTTGTTGTTGTCGTTGTCGTTGTGGATGTCGGATCCAAGCAGACATCGATAGATGTCAAACCTCAATTAAACAACCGTCGATATTGCACCGAGATGCTCATGAGATCTTTATCATCGGCAGCTCGCCCGTGCAGCAGAAGCTGAGCGAGAAGTACGGAGTTCCCGCTCAATTCCAATTGCTCCCCAGCCAAACAATCAAGGCTGAACCTAAACAAGGTAAGTCACAAGCAATCACAGCTTCTGTGCTGGACGCCCGTGCAGGAGTCCTTGTTTTGAAGACTTAACATAGGTAAATGTTACCTATGAAGGATTTTTTGCAATGACGTAACATAGCGCTCACCTTTATTTCGCTATTTTCTTTCTTTCACGGTTTGGCCACTATAAAAGCCGAGTCTCTCTCTCACAGGAGGAAGGGCAGTAGAGTGTAGTATAATGTATATCACGACCAGCAAGGCAAATGAGGACTTCTACTAATCTGCTCTTGCTTTAGCGAGCAAGAGAACGATAAAAACATAATATCATTGTTAACCCAATACCCAATAATAAGGTGATTCAGCCATCATAGCCTACGTAATGTAACAAAGTCACTTATTATTTTCTCAACTTAATTCGATAGCTACAGTGAAGAGTTTTTGGGGTGTTCTATAAAAAAGTTGTTGGAATTTCGGACTCTTTGGTAGGATTAATGTTTGCACTGTCATGCGATTTTTGTCGAGCCGCGTTTGACACGATAGTGGCAGTAATATAGTTAGTAGGAGAATCTGATCGTCTATTATGTCAAGGTCTTCTGAGGCCGTCTTCTCCGAGCAAATACCGGGGGGGGGGGGGGGGGGGTTAAGTGCGAAGGTGAAGTGAGCCGTGAGGCGTTGAGAGCAATAAGACAAGAAAGCAGAAACAATGGACAATTGTTTCTAGCAGGCTTGTTGGGCCGAACGCTTGATGAACATGATGTTAACCGTTACAATCTTAGCAAGGGTGTCACACCATTTTTTAATCAGACAGCTAACTGCCACAAAGTACAAATATTGAAAACTTCCAGTCGATTCTGTTACAGGCGGCCCGTAAGTTTGACCTCAGATCTACCTGATATGAAAGTGGCGCTCGTTAAAGAAGGCCCTCCAGGAGGCGCCGAATTGAGCTATTTCACAATTTCAGTACCCGTGTATGCAGAGATTGGGTCTGGCAAATCCTCTATTCTCGCTGCTTCTGTTTTCACATGGCTCACTTGGATGGATAGCGGAGTTCTACCGCTCTCCATATGGCTATTTTTGTGGGTTTTTTTGTCGTTTTTATGAATGACGTTGTCGTTTATGTGAATGAAGTTGTCGTTTATGTGAATGATGTTGTCGCACCCTTGGTGTAGTGGTCACCGCCTTTTGGATGCTGCTAATGACATTCTAGCTCTTGGTGTCGTTACGTTGTTAACTTAGAACGTTAGCATTCTTATCAATTCTCCCTGTCAGGTCACAACCAAACCTAACCGCAAAAGCGGGTCATTCACACCTGGTCTCAACATAAGCTCACGTCGGAACTCTATCTGCATCGACGTTGCAGTTAAAAACCAAATACTGCATGTGTCGATAACAAAGCAAGCGATCACGTCGTTTGTGAACGATTATTACTATTTAGGCTTGCTAGTCTTGGAGCCGCTACTACTGTGGTGTCAAACAAGAGCTATTTGTGCACTGTCCGCTCTTTCAAAGTGCCTTTGGAGCGAAAACTCGATATTTAGTACGTCAATTTTTTTGTTCAAATCTATCTAACTTCGACAGGGGGGTGGGTGGGTTGATCTGAGTGGTTGTCCCGAGCATGTATGCGCGGGCGTATGCTAGTGCACGCCGCTCAACGGTTCAAATCCTGGGAAAGTTCTTGGCGTCAGTGGTTTATCGAGTTTCCCTTATTCTGGACGGCGGGAATAGACAGAGAGCAGCGAACGTTCTCTTACTTGGCGCTCTCTTGGCAGGGGAGGTGGGGAGGCGGGGAAGTAGTGCTGTCTAGCGTAGAGTGGGGAAGTAGATAGAAAGCTCTGTCTGGAGCTCCCCACCCATCGTGAAGCGATGACCGAGGTCGTGCGGCCTCCTCCGACATCCGTGCTACCGCTAAAAGATGGCAAGGATTGCCATTGATTAACCGTTGTTGAAGGAAGAAAATGAGCGGCATCTGTACAGATACAAAGGGATATAGAGAACGAGAGAATATGCGAGAAAGAGAGATGGAGAGTGAGTGCAAAAGAGAGAAGCGAGCGAAGAAGGGGGGTAAAATGAAAATAGGAATAGGCTGTTATTGAGAGGAATTATTGCGGGAAGGAATATGATTGAGACCAACACAAAAGTGGCTCCAATTGCTGGCACTAGTTCGACAACTACCACCACGGTAACAATAAGTAGACAGGCGGGCAGGCTCCCCACGACCGTATCCGATATCTTCCCGGCATCGTCTACTGCCCTGTTCTACGCAGGTCTTCACGAACGCTTCCGTCGCTGCCGCCGCTGCGTCAGAGCCAGAACTGCAGAAAACAACGATGAAATTGAGCCAATATGACGCTACGACCGCCGCTGCCGAACTGGTCCAGTACGCCGGGCGCGTATAGGGTGTTCTCCCGGCCACCCGGGATCCCGATTGATTGACCCTACGTGAAATCTTGCTCTGGCTACTAACATTTTGACAACCACTAACTAACACAACATGAACCACACAAAAAACGACTGCCACCACTCACATACTAGTTAGTTCGTGATATCGTGATATTGCGTGCGACCCCCGTGTGATAGCCGGGCCGATAGCTGTGGGGCGTTCTTGTCGAGGTATCGCCTCTAAGTCGTATGCTCTATAAATGATATGGTCTTGGCAGAACAACACGCAAACATGTAGGATGTGCCATGCCAAAATAATACGAGTTTACTTGGCACGCACAAGTTGAGGTGCAAAAGCAGGCGTGCGCAACGCTTGTTTGTGCATGTGATCCGTAGTGCACATCCTGTGTTGTCGAAAACTCCTCATCGTTGGACAGACATGACACTATTTCTATTGGGATCAACGACATACAAATAAGATATGCATATATATATATATATATATATATATATATATATATATATATATATATATATATATATATATATATATATATATACATAATATATGCATAACCGTGATTAGACAAAGGCATATGTGCATACGAATGTGTGCTTGAAACTTCTGACAAGTTCGTCCGGCGAACACCTTATTAGTTGGCAATTAAGGTTAATTGTATACAACACAATATGTACCCTTAAACGAATTATAGAATAGACTACAAACTATTACAAATTCGACTAGTTGGCCAGCTTGTATTCTTATCTGGAGCGCTTTATGTACACTTACAATGCATTTATAACAATGATTCCTTTCAGATCCTAGCATTCTTTTAGCTTGCATATGATATCTTATCACCTATGATGCGCCAATGTGCCAACCGCTAAAACATGCCAAACTATATGTTACGCCTGAGGTGACTCCATGATTTGCTCCATGCCCCTCTAGTGGTGATCAGGACGCGATCGCCCCCCCCCCCCCCCCTCGAGGAAACGCCACGCATCACCTCCGGGGTGGTGGCGCGTTCTCGGCCGGGGAGAGCTGGGATCTCATTGCGTGATCTTGCTTCTCGTGTGGAACATCAGGCTCCCTAGGTGTCGCATACCACGCATATGTCCAGCTCGACCTCCCGAATCTGACAATGCAAGACCATGTGGTATTTTACGTCTTACTATGCCACATCCTCCGTGCTTGGGATCTGTGTAAAGTCGTGGGACAGATGTGACGTGAAAGCAGTCTTAATACGCCCGCAGGTCCGGGATGAGTGTTCCGATCCTAATCGTCCGGCTACGCAGCCAGGGTCCTCTCTCAAGCCGATTCCCGGCTGTATATATATATATATATACTGGTTAGCTTAATTAATTGTCAGCATATTCTTTCGATCTCAATTCCATCAAACAAATGAGTATGTGAGAAATGCTTAAACGACGCGGAGCCAGAACGCCAACTTCAGCCATACTTCCGACGCTAATGAATTCTACGCCCGATAAGAGGAATCATTTTCCACAGCAATTTATTGACGAATGACTGCCAATGGCAAATGCATGACGACTATATAGACGCCGGTATGCGAAAGTAATGCATACTGTTAAATTACATTTGCTTTTTTTAAAATTTAAAGTAAACAGCTAAAGCGTCGTGTTTTAAAGCTAATTTTTGTCTTCCGAATAATGTGTCATTTTCAAGACAACACGACTAATATGGGTATAAAATAGGCCTTTAGTTAGTTGTGCTGGATTATTCGAATTTTGGAGTCATCATATATATATATATATATATATATATTCAAAAATACAAGTGCAAAATATAGACAGTGCGAAGTTATTGTGTTATGCTGGTGACCTCGTGGCATTGAAAAAATTCGGACACTGAACCGCCCCTCCATAACGCGGGCTGACCTCTGGGTGTGTAAGCATGTGTGTAAGTGTTCGCAATCGAAATAGTTGCCGGCCGGCCTCGCCGCAAGTTTGGGGCTCCATGCAGCAGCTGCCAGGATGAAGCGCATCGTAGCAAAGTTGTCGCCTATCTTAGACACAACGACAGTTGATCCCGCGTGCCAGCTGCAAATCAAACAACGAAAGTGAGACCATGAATAGCCTCGAAGTGTGACCTAAGCGCCTATATCTCTCAAAGCATTAAACGTCATTCGCTTAATGCCATGGTAAATTGTTCTGTGTACATACCTTATTAAATATATATATATATATATATATATATATATATATATATATCATTGCTTCTGTTAGTTAGCGCAATACCTTATCTGTGGCGTTTATTTGTTGGTTTGATTGCAAATCGGACTTTCAAGACCCTGGGTATCGTAAACGCGCGGCAGGATTTCTTCATTTCTAAGTTTGGCGATGCTGTTTAGCGGGAGGTTCGTTCCTCGTCCTCTCATGCCTCGCCTCTAAACAAAGCTCTCTAATCTGCATTGCTGCAGCTCAATGCTCACTGTGAGTGAGCCGTCTAACCAAATGATAGCGAGCCAACGGCCAGTTATTTCTAAACTCTTCCCCATCAGAGGCATAAACATGTGTACATACCCACATGCATCCACACCTACATACATATCGCGTATCGCGTACAAAATAGTGGTCCAACTGAGTACAAACACTCGTCAGTGCACTCACGAGTCGGCCGGTAATATGTCTGCCGGCGTGTACTCGACCGAATTCCTAATTTGATTGGGAGCCCAGCCCAACGGCAGTGGGAGTAGCCGTTGTCGTGGTCGTCGTCGTCAGCGTCCTCGCTGGACAAGCGACATCGCCATCCCATGATCGCGACTCTCGCCTCGCCGCTTGGTCTTCATGATGCTTCTATTCGAAGCCAAAGGTTCAGTACCACCACAACCATCATCCCCATTGTCACCATTATCGTTGTGATCATCGGATGTAGAGATCGGAGATTTGAGCTGCAGGATGGGGGGGGGAGGGGAACGGGGTCGACGATGACGACAAAGAATAAGAAGAAGAAGAAAGAGGCGAAGAACGGCGTGAAGAGGTCATGACGTAGAAGTCGTACGACGAGGTGGTTGGGTGGAGGAGTTGCAGTCGCAGACTACCCCCGCACCCCTCCCAAACACGTGGGGTGCGATAATCGCGGTGACACACGCACGGCGTCTATGCGTCCGCCATCGATCCTCCATGCATTATCCCCATGCAACAACCGAAGTCAATTAGAGACGACGAGCCCACCAATCATGGATGGATGGGATCGCAACCGGGCCGGACCGGCCATGTTGGCGAGCAACGACCGCTCCAACTCCGCCAAACTCCGCTCGAATGCGGCCTGCTGCGACGGCACCACACGAAATACACCAACACAGAAGGTGCAGAACATATTTGTAATCGTAGTAGTAGTAGTAGTAGTAGTAAACAGCATTTAATCCTTGGAGCGTTGGCGGCATCGCTTCTCCTTATCATGCAAGCACGTGGCTTAGATCTCTCTCTCTCTCTGTCGCTCTCACACACACACACTATACCTCTCTATTTCTTTCTCTCGCCCTGTCTCTCTTTCCGGCTCTCTGTTCCCCGTTCGACAAGTATTTCTCTTTCGCTCTCGGTTTCTCCGATCCTTCTCGACCTAGCTCATAGCCACAACTACAAATTCATCGATATATATATATATATATATATATATATATATATATTTATAATACGAACCTCTGCTACGCAGTGCCTACGCCCACCGAAGCAGAACGACAATGCAGCAAAGGTGATTGCGCTCTACGCGCAAATGTCTCTCTCTCTCTCTCTATCTCTGTTTGTCTGCCTGCCTGTCGGCCTGCGCGAGAGGTGAATGCTGAGAGTAGTTGATCCGGCGCAGAGTTCGCTTTCCCCTTGCGCTCAGTGCTGGCTGGACGGCTGGCAGGCTCGCTCGAGCGCTTACTTACCTACTCCTACTACTACTACTACTCTTTGCTTCGAAGCTCGCCGATCGGTATCGGTGAGAACGGCGGGCGAGTCCAGATCCACGATCTCCTCCACCACCACCATCACGTTGAGGGGGGGAGCAATGCCGTGCGCGGCCAAGAGCGACCAACCGCAGCCGCAGAGCCCGGTCATGTCACCACCGATCATCAGCGACAGGCAACAGGCCAAAAGGCCCGGCAGTTGCTGCTGATCATCACAGTTACTTCATGCGGGTCGCTATGCCAGCAGCGCGATTGTCGATATCGTCGTGTTCGGGTCGGTCGGCCTATCGGACGGCGTGGTGCTTGTCGCCAAGAAGTGACACAAGTCTAACACAAAGGTGGCACACGCCGCTTCATAGACTCACACAACGCCCAAGATGCACGGCAAGCAAAATGCTGGAAGCTGGCTGTTCCTCCGTCTTCCCTTTCTTCCTCCCTTGCTCCCGCTCCCTCGACGCTGACGACGTTGTTTGTCCTACTTCTGTAGGACTCCTCTCTTAGGAGGAGAGGAATTCCTAACAAAGCTAGACTCGAGGTCTTTTATATAGTTAGTTAGTTTAGTTTTATTAACCAAGGGTTAGTTTACACATATACATCATAGACATCACATTTCCAGTTTTAATGCGTATTAATTATTAATGCTGAAACCTTTCAGCATTAATATGGGGGATTACGGGAATCGTGATGTACGTGCGTCACCACAGCCAGTGACTAGTGTGGGACTCACAAATCCACTAATGCCTGCCTCCCCTCCCCCACCCTCAGGGAACGGTAACTGCTAGGCATCGCTTCGTATTTCCAGAGTTGAGACAACAGAATGCTCGCTCTTTCGCAACGCTGAAGGTGATCTAAATCAAGCGGACGGCCACAAAGTTTACATATGCACTCCGGCGAGATCTCATGAAACTTCTCGCGCACGCAGATCTTCAGGTGGAAGCCGTGGACGGCAAATCTGGTGACTAGATGTCGGTTCCCATAACTGCAGGATCTCCACGAATCCGACGTTATTGCTTTTGTTTCATAGAACAGCGGGTCGATGTCATTCCTAACAAAACTAGACTCGACGAGTCCATGTGCCGCTAGACGCCGCTGCCCGACGTGACACTGACCACACTTGCGTCATTGTATCTTGATCTGTTACTGTTAAAACAGCAAAAACTACGGCCATAATACCAAGGCCGTTGTTCTTTGCGTATGCGTTAGGGTACATCAACTTCGGCTAACGTAGTAGTAGTTGTGGTCTATCTAGTTTCCTTCTATGTATGCATGTATATATGATGGTTTGCCATTTAAATGTTTTGAGTCGCGGTATAATCTTGATGCAAAATATATTGGGATTTTGCCAAATACAATATATATATATATATATATATATATATATATATATATATATATATACGTATATATATATATATATATATATATATATATATATATATATATATATATATATATACGTATATATATATATATATATATTTATTTCGTGCTTTGTAATCCATCGTCTGCTGTTCCGATGTAAAATGACAATGCGTATGTAGCTTGCTTATCTCTATAACCACCATACAAGCGCGACAACCAATGTGTGTTGGTTAGCCATGTCGCTACATCATAAGCGACATGGCTTATGGTGTAGCGCATACAAAGCACCACGGACAGCTTAGAGGATATGAAAATGGGGCTTCAGGCGGACACTCACTATTATGTGCCGGCTGCGTTTGTCTGCTCGCGTGTATGCAAATATTCAAATGCCATGACTTGGCGAAGCGATATCCTCGCTCCATCAATTCCAGTATTCGAAGGCACTCCCGCACAACATTTAAAGTGTATATATATATATATATATATATATATATATATATATATATATATATATATATATTAAATGTTGTGCAGGAGTGCCTATATATACATATATACATACATATATATAGGAAAATAAAATTGCCTGTCTACTATTTCAAAACGCGCATGCCGACTACAGCGCAAAAGAGAGTCGTTCTTCCAAGGTAAAGAATAAGTATGATGTGGATTGATTTTGAATGGCGTTTGCAGCAGGTCGCGCAACTTGTAACATGTCAGACCCTTCTGAGACAACGGAGCAGGACGAGAACCCATGATGTGATAAACATGTTTTCGAAACAAATGTAGAATAAAGCAAAGTGGCTGCTGCACAAGCTAACAACTGATCAAGCCCTGACACCTGTGTCAATTTTGGAGGGCAATTTGGAACTTGTAAGATGAAATTAGCATTTTCTACCGATTCGTAACCACCGACGAGCCCTGAATCCACTACATCACTCCAGAACGGGAAGATGCCAGCTGGAAGTGGACCGCACGCGGCGAAGAACCTCTCACCGGGATAAAGAGGCAGATCTCGAGCGCAAAAGTTTTGGCAACCGCCTTCAGGGGGTAAAGGGTATTATATTAATTAACCATACTTTTTAAGGGAATAGAGATGACTGGGAATACGGCGCAATACTCTTGGCTGAAGGAACGCTTCATAACACTACGGCCCGCGATGCAGAAGAGGACTGTGCTGTTTTACCACGACAATGCGCCCACCCACACGTCTCTTTTTGTCATGGCTAAATTACGCGAACTAAAGCCTCAAATTGTCGAGCATTCCCAATATTCTTCGACCTACTACCCCGTCCAACAATTACCTCACGGGAAGCCTCAAAAAGTTTCTTTGCGGCAAAAGATGTCGGAGTAACAATAAATGCTATTGAGGATGGTTGGATTAGGTGTGTTGAGCTTCGTTAGAACAATAGAAAGTACGTGCTCTTTGTCGTCCATTTGTTGGTGTCCTCGTCCATTGCTTGTATTCCATCCTACAAAATGTTTGGTCCACCTAGTATACATACAAGATATTCGTTTGGCCGTTTCCGCACCGGCTTTTTCTTTACATGCTTGTATGTGTAGGACTCGCTGCGCAACACCAACATGGGAAAGACAGGTGTTTACTGATTGAGCAAACGTAGCTGGTGGCCTGCATTTGGGCGCACCACGCATTATTCTCTTATTAAAAAAAAACCAAAAGATAACGGCAGATTTTAAACAATAAGTACAGCCCGCTAACAGTACCAAGAAATAGGTACACGACGAATTGGCCCGCGCGGATCATAGCTACGTGATGTACAATAATGCAGCTATAAAATTATGTAGGTTTTCTATGAGCAGAACACTGCATGCTTCACGTAAGTTTTCCTAACTGAAATAAACGACCTGAGCTGATAAATTATTAAGCAGCGAGGGAATTGTGCCTACCTTGCACCGTTAGAAATAGTCACGTAGTTGGGAAAAGTAGACAACAGGGTACGACAAATATCCCCATAACGAAAGGATTAGAAACCAGGTTGATGGCTGACACAAAGTCAGAGAGGGAGTGTTTCAGATCTAGGTGAAAGAAGGTGTAATTTTCTCTAGGCACAGACGCAGTTTGCGGTAAGTGTTCAGGAATGGTATGCCATTGTAACACACGTTAGACAAAGTACGTCCGATAAATACACTGCTGCAGTAATTGGCTACATTGTAATTAAATTATGTGCAATTAACTAGGCTTACAATATATTTAAGCACTCTAATTTTAGATCTTTAAGGGGCCATGAAATGCTAATAAAGATAAAACAGATAATAGATAATATATCAAAAAAGATACACTGACTCCACAGAGAACTGGTGTCTTGTTGGTTTAGGGGTGTAATCTTTGCTTAGGCTTTGAGGATTTCGAATTCATATTCCGGCTCGTGCCGTCTTCAAATAGCTATGTTATCATTTTCAGCACAAATAAAAATGTACAGAGAATTATATATATATATATATATATATATATATATATATATATATATATATATATATAAGGCAAACGGGTTGGATATAACAGTTGTACCCTCTAAACGCGTGGGCTATATACATAAGATATATAGATTAGCTTTATACATACGTATAATGCTAATGTATATATCTTAACAGCGGCTGTTGAGGTTCAAGCTAGATAACACAAACCGCCTTATCAGTGGCTGTATAAAGCATAGCTTAACACGCACTGTTGAATGCTGTGCCCAAAAGCCTAGTATTTGAGTATTTTGAGAATGTCTAATGGCACAATTTATTGCATATAATTACTTACCTAAACTGGTGTACGCTATAATATAGTAAATGCGTACTAAAGCTAGCATACGCTGAGCAGTCGCGGAGGTATAAGCTCAGACGTCGGCGCTGCATAATCTGCCCACTGTGGTTCTGAACAGACAGAATACGATGGTGGGGCCCTGGTCAGAGTTCAATGAATTCGAGTAACCGAGCGACAAGGCTTATCCAGGTACGCGTCTACACTGATCGTAAGTAGTTAAGGGATTGCATCTCCATCCGGCGTAGCTGTTAGGCATGAGAGATTACTGAGCTTGAACCAAATGTAGGGAAATAATCAATGAACATCCTAACCGACTTGAGAGAACAGCAGTAGTGTGAACAATGTAGTGTTATAAATGACACTTGCGGGGTGACTGGAGCGTGACGAGGATGAGTGATGGCCAATGGCTTCTTTGATGGAGTATCGAGAGTCGGCAGGATTTGTTCTATCTTTCTCTATACAGCAGGGGAGCATAAATGTTAACGCATATGACTGCAGTTAATACTTGTATGCATGATAATCTGGCCAAAACGCGTATGCTGCTTGGCGAACAAGGAAAGGCTAGGGTGGTTCAACGTTATCAGTGAACGCCAAGTTATGATACACCGACATATATAGAGCCGACCGGATTAAAAATGTACATCTTTAACGCTCTGGCAATCACAATTTAGACGCTCGTAATATGCCTGTGACACGATAGCATCAGAAATATCACATTATCATCGCGTTCTCATTGCCGGATATACAAGGACTTTCTATAGCAGAGGCATGTGGCAGCGGGACAATACATGACCAGATTTAACAGAATGAACTAGCAAAACCGGAGCTCGAATCGGGCTGAAAGCCGATCTATTGTTTATGATTGGCAACCGCCTGTTTTAGATGCTGTTTTTACTGCAATAGCCACTGCCGGGTAACAGGAGGATGTAGAGAGTTTATAGGTCCACGAAATATTAAGAATGACTTCTTTATGGGCTGGCTGTATCTAACTCGTGTGAACTCTAATATATATATATATATATAGAGAGAGAGAGAGAGAGAGAACGAGATAGATATCATGCTGTGTATATATGCTATCTTATCATAGCTTATAGATATACTGCCTTCCTTTGACGTATATTTATATACAGCACGTAGCAGGGGCAACACAAACGACTAGCATGAGGAAGAAACTCAGAGCAAGATGACTAGTTAGTCAATGCAGTTGCGTAGTTTGCGAGAATTAGAGTTGGACTCGACTCAGGACATCTGTACAGAAGAGCATATATGTATGTATGCACTCGTAAACGTTCCAATCACCACGCACCCATGTACAACGGTGCGCCGAACGTGATTACCCTTGTGCTGAATATGCGTACGTCTTTCTGTGCAGAACGTATGGTAGAACATGCACCCCGCTTTCCTTCGGGGTTCGGTGGGCCTCGTTGGTTTTGGCCCAGAACAAAAGCCCACAAAGATGAATCCAGAGAAAGAAGCCCAGATGGGGATCTCAATTTCAAGTCAATTGACTGCACTCAATCAACGGGCTGGCGCTATGATGTGACGTATGTAAGGCGTGGGAGGCAGCCTCTACTTCCGATTTTGTCGTTCACTTGCGATCCATCGCGGCGTCGAATTGAAAGTGACCCGGTGTCAACTGTTGGAGTGCGTTAGCTTTCTACAGTGAAATAGCTTACATACGCTAGTTGACATAAATACTTTCTGCGAGCGTGTGGCTTTACCACAGCAACGGCGTTATAAAAACTGCCGTCAAAAATACCGTATGGCGTCAGGTTATTAAAGGCTAATGGGGTGCGTGTCTGTAAGGATGCAGGGCAACGTTATACTGTATTTGTGCTGTTTCTGTTGCCAACACTTGAACGGACGGAAGTGGGGCGTTTTCGCAGGTCTTCTTGCCTGCGGCCACTCCCTGCTTGTGGGCCTTTTGTACTTCGGCAGGCAGAGTCTCCGCCTTTTTTCGTCCTGTTTTTATCTTTTTACGCTATGCCGTTGGACCATCCGACCGTTGCTCAAAGGGGACTGAAGAGCATACTTCTACAACGACTACCTCCCCCCTGCAGCCACTACTACTGTTTTCACGATTATTACTGCTGCTGTTACAGCGTTTTTTTGTTTTTTGTTTTGGGAGGTTTCAGGAATGAATGATGCACATGCGCCACTAGCAGCCTGATTGACTAGTGTGAGACTTACTTATCTACTAAACCCGGATTCCTCAACCCCCCCCCCCCCCAGGCTCGGTATTACTTTGGCATTACTTCGGAGCTATGGGAGAGGCGTCTCTGCCGTTATCCTTCAATCAACTCTATTCCTTACTATCATCCCGCATAGCTGCCGTTACAACTGCCATAAATACTGCTACCGAGGCAACACCTTTTACCCTCGTTAATCGACGAAAACCTGACAATAGTCGTGTCTTCGGCGTTATCGCCGGCGGGGAGGCGAGCCTAAATGAGTTTGGCCTTCTTCTTCTGACGTCTTTTAGCTCCACTTCTTCTTGGCACACTTCCTTGCGCTTAGCTTCGGAAGGTTTTTTTTTATATGCTGAAACCTCTCAGCATTAATATGGGGGATTACGGGAATCGTGATGTACATGCGCCACCACAGCCAGTGACTAGTGTGGAACTCACAAACCCACTAACACCCGCCTCCCCCCCACCCCCAGGGAACGGTAACTCAAGCTTCGGAAGCTTATATATATATATATATATATATATATATATATATATATATATATATATATATATATATATATATATATATATATAATGAAACGTATAACCATCGCACTTCTTTGCCTTTAGAAGTAACATAGCCTAAAATTGTCAAGCTCAACATTGGTTTCACATGCCGAAAAATCAATACTGCGACGAAGCCAACAACGGCTTACAACGAAGATGACATTTAAGTCATACTGCTTGATCCATACGTAGCTGTTAAAAGTCATAAAAAGCTGGGCTTTGTTTGCAGGCTTGCCCGTGTGTATTTTGACTAGAAGAGTACCTTGGGTTGAGTAAGTCGCAACCTACTATTAATTTAAATCGAACCCTTTACTAAACTTGCATTATTCAATAGTATTAGATGATGTAACTACCACTCAGTGCCTATAGCATTTTACTAACAGAAATGTCTCTTCGTGGTCGATTTTACAGCGCACTTAGTTAACTCGTCAAAGCTCTAACTAGAGTCTGATAGGGTGGCTGTACTATACTACTATTGCACTATGTTCATATTCTGAATCTAAATTATTACCTGCCGCCTATAGTGAAATATCGTAAATATGAGCATAGCCGTAAAGTTTATTGCTCAGTGGAGGAAAACTCTGCCAAGACGCCAAAACGAGCCGGGAAAGGCACAAAATATGGTATGCAGCCCTCTACTCAAAGGAGCGCTGCACGAACCATCATAAACTGTCTAGCTGGCGGCGATCTGGTGTGCTGTTAATTCGCAAATAACTTAATAAACTAAAACCAAACTAAGTGGCGGGCGAAATGACAGCGAAGTTGAGCTGTTGGCTGTCTTGGCCTGAAGTCCACAGCAAATGCCGTACATCGGCGCCGTCTTTATCATCACCGATCTCAAAAAGGGATAAATGAAAATTAGAGAGAAATTGACACCGAGAAGCCCATCAAGGCAGTCACAGAGAGTTCATCAAATCTTGATCATAGTTACGCCAACAGCCCCCGCAGAGGTAGAACTTAAATGCCACTGTTAGTCTCATCAACACTAGCAAATTGTTTTGTTAATTAACTGTTTGCTATTAATGAAAATCGCAGTAATAGTAGTGTTGTTGTATCCACTGTTTGCGTTGCATTAAAAGATCGCAAACAGTTGCTTCCAAGAGAGCGAAAGACTACACCCGGTGCTCATCGTAGACCTTATGGGATCTTGAGCTTTTTCTGTTCGGGAGTGACCGTAGGACTTGGCATACCTCTTCCACTCCGAAAAGCAGAATCATGTTGTGCTACCGCAGTGTGACCATATGCTGTACAGTTGGAGACACAGTCGCAACGTCACGATTGAACAGAGGACCAGTTAGGTGACTATACGTACAGACAGTATATATATATATATATATATATATATCGCGGCGGTGGCAGCGTCGTTGTGTCACGACACTCCGGCTACCTGTAGAAATCTGTTTTTCGCTGCCGTTCGTGTCCGGGCCGTCCAGATGGCCTTTGCTTGGCTGCGAAATGAGCCATAGTATCTAAATGACGCTCTAGCTAGAGGCTGAGAAGCATATTCGAGTAGTCATACTAAGATCTCTACCGCCACAGCTAACGCCATCACCGCCATTATCAATGTCATCAGGTTCAGGAAATGCCTCAAATTAAACTCTCTTCTCGCCAACCGTACAAGCTTCGGCCGGATTCCGCGACGGCACGGGCAGTTAACAAATGAGATCGTCGATCAAGATTCGACACGAGATTTCTGGCAGCGGTGAGTCTGTAACACATCGACACTGTGTAAACGAAGACTTTTACGAGCGCCATAAGCTATGCGGAGAGCGAAGGAGAGACGGAACACCTGGTGCTAGAGTATCTTTGGGAGGAACCCAGAACCCAGTGTTGGGTTGTCATCTGGGGCCGGTAGCTTAGCCTGGGGCCCTTTGCTGTTCGCTTGGCAATTCGCTTGGCTGACTGCTCGATCAATGATTACGTCGCCACGTTCGTACGCGAAGCAACCGGAGAGAAGATCCGATTGTCGAATCATCGTGTTGCTTTTAGAGATCGCCTAGCCATCATCGGCCGATCATTTGCCGATCACGGCAGCGTATTATCCATACGCAGCGGTAACAGTGTTCCTTAGTGCAGCGATTAAAAGATTTTTGAGAAACGTTCATTACGATGGCGCCAGGATCACTATCACGACTACTAGTACCACTGCGGTTGCTATACGTCTTTAAGCCCCAAGGATAAGAAATACAACAACGTGTGGCGAACCGAGGTAGGAACTCGATTTGCGCGATGAGTTTTGCATAAATGGTGACGATACGTTACCGTGTGTGCAGATTTTGTTACTACGCTATTGAAAAGTGAGGCCACTCTCTTGACAGTTAGAAAAGTTGGGCAAAATGAAACGAATGTTGGTGGGCCACTAGGTCAACTAAGTAACAGATGCCAGATACCTTGACGTTCTACTAGATAAGGAACTCAATGGCGTTTCCCACTTAAGGAAGTGCAGGGCCAAGACAGTTAAAACGACTAGCGCAATAGGCAGGATCTTGCCAGACATACACGGGTCGATAGACTGCCGGCGACGACTATTAATGTTCGTTACCAAACCAGCTGCACTATTGAAGCGGAGTATGGTTGCAGAACACCCTAAAAACGAAGACGGCTAGAAAGGCCCTAGGAAGCACGCAGAGAACAGCGATGCTTAGGATCCTGCAAGCCTACTGCACGAAAGAACGTTAGCAGCACAAACGCAGCCTTGGACCGGGTCGCTCACTTCGCCTGCTCGTCCTGGACACAAAGAAGTGGCTAGACCGCCCGGCGAGAGAAATGAATTTTTTTCTTATGCTGTGTCTCACTGGCCATTTCTAAGTCTGTATCTCTTTCGTACAGGCAAAGCACTTTTGGATACCTGTGGGCGAAGGGCAAATGACGATGACTTCAAGCACACTATTCCGAACTACAAGGGATTAGAACAAAGAAAGACAACCGCCTTAACGCTTCTAAGATCCAGGTAGAGAGGCGATAAGGTATAAGATCACCCGACCAATCAAAAACTAATTTGAGGACGTTTGTGCGTTCATGTGCGGGTATAGCACCAGCATGAAAGCTGGGCTACAAAATGGTAACTGCAGCGATGAAAGAAAAACTCGGCATACGCAGAAAAGAATGGATTTCGCTTCCGACATTAGTAGATGATGTGAATTGTAATTAAACGGGTTTGCAGATCTTAAGATAAGTACGTTGGATCGGTGAAAGAACCCGTGAGTACCCTCGGTCACATGATCCGTTTGGCACTCGAATTTTCTGCTAATGCCCATAGTACACTGGACCGGGAGTCTACTATGGATATCTGGGCTGTCAGAGAGTAAAGCTTGAGAAGGAAAGTGTGCTTAGTGGGTAGGGAGTTTTTTAATGCTTGGCGCAGTAGGATTGCCTGACACTTGTGTCATAGGACGTTACAGAATGTGCACAAAAATAATGAAAATAACAAGTACGCATATATATATATATATATATATATATATATATATATATATATATATATATATATATATATACTAATGAAATATTTGAATACTGGCGTAATTCAGTAGAAGTCTTTTTCACGCGGGTTTGAATGCGGTTTAGACCGCGAATTGAAAGGTGATTACCGCAAGCCGGGTCTGTGTTAAAAATGTGTACCAGAAGTTCCCTTGTTCATTTACGCCAAAAAACGTTTAGATATCCATTTTCATTTAGGTACGGGCCCAAAAAGGGGCGATAAAGTACGCGCAAATTTAGACGACACACCATATATATATATATATATATATATATATATATATTGATTACACAAATAAGTGGCATGCCATTCTCAACGAGGTATCGATATTGTAGCTATGTCGCGACGACCACGTTATTTTTTCATGTTGAAACACGAAGCGGAAAATTGTATGGTCTAGTCGGGGACTATATATAGTCGTAGGCATGCTGTTTGTTATATATGCATAAACACATGTGTATAGGATACGTCAATTTCAAACGGCAACTGGAGTTGGTGTCCCATGCAAGGTGACTGTGTATCGCTGACGGCAAAGGTACTGTTTGATTTTAAGTATTTTTAACATAAGGCGAGCTTCGAGGGATGTTTAAAAATAGCTCGCAATGAATAGGATTTGGTTCTTGTAAGGGCAGCCGTTGGCAAAATCACAATTAGTGCATATGCTATACTACTTGCACTAGATATAACATTGGACCTTCGATGAATCAAAGGATTCTCCATGACCGTCTCAGATCTAGTAGAACATTCCTCGCTGGGAACAGGAACGCAACCCGAATAACAACAGAGTCCCTGGTCACTAATGTTACAAGACGCGTGACGTTTTCAAGAGGTTGTGATTCAGGTTGCTCAGTCAGTCATTCCATATTCATCGAACCATCGACTTCGCACGACTTTCCCTTTCCTACTGTTTAGAAAATTCTGCGTAGAAAAAGCTTTGCACGAGTATCGGTAGAAATAATTTGTCAGTTTAGTTAGATGCTTTTTATCCTTCCTTTGCGTAATACGATATGATATTGCAAATATGTAATTACGATGAAAAATATTTGTATTTAATATTTCTTTGTTTCTCTACAAGTGGGATCCGAACGTGTGCCCGCGCAGGCGCACCCTGAACCGCATTTCTCAATCCATAATGATAACGGCGGTCCCTATTATTATTAAAACTCTAACGGCTGCTCAAACGAACTTAGATTGGAACATCTAATCTACAGAGTGGTGCCAACAGTTATTTCAACAACTCATCGCACCGACAAGGAAAACGGCGTTTTTTTTTGAAAGACAAGCCATGAGAAGTTGACAGCCACAGCAAAGCTAGTAACAGCTCTGTTTCACAGGAGAAACAGCAGCAATGGTCAACGAGTTCAGTGCCCGTGGTGTTTAATGTGCTTTCCTACGAAGAGAGGTATCCAGATTCACGCAGGAAGGAGTCATATAAAGAAGATGACCGAGTTTAGTGGAACAGCAGCGCTCTAACATGCCGTTGCCACTACAAGCAGCATCTCACAACCGCTGCCTTCTCCGCGTGCTCCGCTTGTAGAACCTTCTCCTCACCTCGCCAGCCAACCGCCAGCGAATGGAGGGCCTTCACCTAGCCAACACCTGCCGCCCTCTTCTCCCTCTCCTCTTCACCACCGGTTACTTCCTAGCGCCAAGATGACACGCAAGGTGCCGCGCAGGATTCCAAAGGGAGCCAGAATCCCTCTGCGCAGGCTCTTCCACCGTCTACTCAAAGATGTCGTGAAAAATAATGTCGCAACGACCGCTGGACCGCGCTATTCACCCTCGCCCCAAAAGTCTTCCACGTCGACAAAGCAACTCAATAAGGCCATAACCTGGCCAGCGTGATCCAGAAAGGGTGGCCTTTTTCCGAAGTGCCGCTCTCGATTGCGCGAAAGCCGGGGGTCGAGGCAAACGTGTAATGGCTGAAGAAGCTCGCGCTTAGATTGCTGCTCCCAAGCTCTTCATGGATTTAATTGTGCGGATCGCCATTAGAATCTTGTCTTCCGACAACACGATTTCATTCGTAATGGAAGAGTCGATTAGAGTGAGATGATGGCAAAGCACTCTCTTATTGTTCACACAGCTCGCACCTTTATCGAAAACAACGAGACATGCTGCCCCTTAATATTAGATTTTAAGAAAGCTTTCAACTTAAACAAACGGGGCACTTCTTAACAGAAGTTTGCAAGCACGCGCCGGCCCTCTATCCAATGATGCACCGGGCGTAAAGCAGGCCGACTCTCCTGCTCTGAGACTGAAATCACGTTATCAGCCTGTTATTAGCAGGGGGACGTAGCGGCTCCTCTTACGTTCCGTCTGCTTCTGCATCAGTACGTCAAGCAGGTAGCATGCAAGGTCCCTCTGTTCTACTTCGACGATAGGGCCCTTTTTGACAACGATCCTTCGGTGTTGCTCAGAGAAGCATCTTAGGGAGTTTAAGCAATGGAGCAAGCTGCAGCTCGACCCCTCTAAAGGCGAGCCTTTTTATGAGGGTTACGAAGACAAAGAGATACAGCAAAAAATCGGGCTGCGTTGATGATACACGCCGTGATGTCCCAGTTTGTCAAGGGAGTGATCACATTGACACCGATAAGGGCTAACTAGGTCTGTCCCTAGTGGAAACAAATTCATCTTATAACTGATGGATATCAGGATCTCCATTGTAATAGGTACGATGTATATAGTTCAGCTTGGTTAAAAACATTTATCTTCGATGGTGTCTTATATTATCCAATGTTTTAAAAAAGTGTTAAAAAAACGGTGTGTTGCCACACTTGGAGGCTTGAGTGTGTATAAAATATTTCTTAACAAACCCTGACGAAACGGCTACCACCGTGCCGAGGAAGGGTCACATGGAGGCGAGACAGTGGTTGAGATCCCACGGCTTCGATGTAATGCCAAAGTAATACCGAGCCTGGGGGGGGGGGGGGAGGGGTGGGAAGGAATCCGGGTTTAGTGGGTTTGCGAGTCTCACACTAGTCACGCAGGCTGCTAGTGGCGCATCTGCATCATGCATTCCCAACACCTCCCAGAAAAAGGAGGTTGAGATGGTTCAGTCGGTTGAAAGAGTGGAAAACTTGAAAATTTCTCTGTTTCACGGTTTCAACGCGGCCTGCTACTTTTCTTGGCTTGACTGAACAATGCCGTTGAATGTTAGTGACGAGGATACTATTATTATTACTATTAGTGCACAATTTAATTCAGTATTGTTGTTTGGCCGCTTCTATTAGCATATAGGGGTCGTAGCCCTATACCATATCGCAATAAATTTAGCTGCTTGTGGTGATAAAGGCATAGGGGGCTCCCAGTATCACGGCCCCAAAGGTACTGTTTTTGATTGTCTACTAGCTTGGGGGCCACCCGAAGTTGCTAGACTGCAAGTTTCCATTTCCGGCATATTTATTACCTTGGCGCCATTGGATGGTCAGTCAATACAACTTACTAGCTTTTTGACGTTTTATTATCTGCAGAAATTCATAAATAACATAATGATTATAGCAGTTTATCTCATCCATGTACTCTTGTGTTTTAAACAGCTAACTTTAGAAGCCTGACATCGTTGTTTTGATGGCATAGACTTTTATATCATAGTAACAATCAAATTTGTAAAATAAACCCACTTCTTATTTAAACATTCACGCGTTTGCGACGTAAATTATCCTACAAAGGTACTTCAATGCACTGTACTACCACTAGCAAAATTAGGTAGCAAAAAAAAACTGAGTGCAGTGTTATCGATCTAATCGTAGGCTTTACCTCCAGAAAGTGATCAACACGCGTTTTCTTACTTGTCTATGCCTCGTCCTCCGTCTCTAGCCGATACAAAACACTGCTGTAGGGTCATCGCATATGAAACGTAGTTTGGGATTACAGCCCGGAATCGGCGAATGTTGACAATGTCCAGGCGTAAGGGCATTGCAGCACAGCCTTTAGTACGGTGCCACTACAGGAATGTTAGCGGAATTCATACATGGATGGATAACATATTAAAGCATGTCCATAATTAAGAATTGCAACTGATATATATGGAACGGCGGCGAACGAAAATCGGATGAGCAAACTCACAGCGATGAGCTGGGTGAGTCTAGGTCAAATGAATGACAAAACCGCACACAAAGTGTTTGCGATAACTCGGCTGACCCCGGCCGTAGACCCAAAGTAACCTAAAAAAAAACACGAGGCTGGATTCTCGGTATGTGCCCGTCAGCCGTCGAGCCCGGTGGCGTAGTGGATTAAGTCTCCGCCTCGCAACCGGAGGAGACACATAGGTGCGCGGGTTCGATCCCCACCGCTGCACATTTGTATTTATGGGGGTCCGTCTATGAAGCAATGTGAAAAACAGTTCCGTGGACGTTAAATCTTGGCTGAGGGTCAGCCCGAAAACTTTACTTACTTACCCGTCAGCCCTTTGTGCAAATCATGTGACGACCGTTTACTGGCGCACTGATAAACGTCAGACTACTTACGCAATTGACGCTGGTGTCATCTCCTTCCCCCCCCGCCCCCCCAAAAAAGCCATATATGAACAAGCCGTTAGAAAGATAGAACGTTTTATTGACTACAATCTCAACAATTTATACTCTATGGTGTGCAGGGCCACTGTAAAAATCACATGTGCGTATAAAGGCCGCACTGAAACGATCTTTGATTGAGTTCGTCTTTCGGAGACGACCGTCTCTAGCCAACAGTATACTGAAAAGGGATCACTCCAGCGATAGTGGTGGTGGTGGTGGGGTCCGGTGGATGCAAGCTCAAACGTTAGCTAATCATTTGTGGCGAACCGCTCATACCGAGCCTCAGCCACGCCTCGTTTCCCGTTCTCAGTCTTGTTTCACTCGTCCCATTCGCAGTCGTCGTTCGCCCCCCCCCCCTTCCCCCACACACTTGGCTTCCCAAAGTCCCAAGCACGAAAGAGCCTGTATCGTCCCACTTTGTCGTTATGGTGTTTACCGTTTACCAACACAGCAGTGATGATCTAATGTTTTAGAGAAGCATCATTTTGTAATACCGCATGGCGTGCTTTGCGTAGTCAAGGTCCGTAAGCGAAATGAACTGTTCGGTATAGACGCACCGGGAAATGACACCTAGCCACTCCGACATCAGCTGGGGGGAAACGTGGTAGGATCGATTACCCAAATGTGTATGAAGCGTGAAGTTCGACCGAATACAAAATTGGCGGAATGTATTGACGAGGGAGAACAGTGTCGACGTCGGCGTGCCAGCTGGGATGATCGTACCTCCGTCGTTTGCCATATACGCGTAGACGATGGTCACCCCGATGCAGAGACTCTCGGCAGCGTGCTCGATCGCTATCGTGGAAAAACAAACGTTTGTATGCACGTTAGTATATATATATATATATATATATATATATATATATATATATATATATATATATATATATATATATATATAAATATATATATATATGAGGGCGTTTCAGAATTTGCCCAACAAATATTGGAGTCTAGTACAACTCGGCTGAAAATAATCTTTTTCCAATGGAACGAGGGTCGGAAATGTCTTCTTGTGAAGTTAGAGCGAAATTACCAAAATTCGTCTATCGAGCTTTTTATTCTGACATATCAACACTCATAAATCTGCGATTGCGAGAGTCCCAGTCACGTTATCGACAAAGCAAGCATGTCTGCGTGTTTGCAAGAAAAGTTTGCATCTGCTGAATTGCATTCTACGTTAGCTCAAAGCAAAACAAATGTTGTAGTAAAAATAGTTTGCAATTCTTATATTTTGGGTTTCATGCAGAATCACTAATTTTTAGAAGACATCTCTGCCCCTTGTTCCATAGAAAATAATTTTTTACGCGGTTGTACTAGACCTCATAGTTTGTTGGGCGAACATCCTGTATATGTATGTATATGTATATATATATATATATATATATATATATATATGTCGTATGACCTTTAGATAAAACAGAATTTTCTCACAAACACGGCGTGCTAAGTTTCTGTATAAAAGAACTGCTTGTCTCGCAATCGCATATTTTGTGCAACTATGTCAGACAAAATCACCAGTGTCATAAATGTTAGTAATTTCAATCTCACTCCGAAACAGGACCTCTCCGAGACACGTTTCATTGGAAAAATATTTGCTGTAGCGAGCTTTACAATTTTCTATAATGCTTGTTAAATCTATTTAATATATATATATATATATATATATATATATATATATATATATATATATATATATATATATATATATATATATATATATCAGTAATGCCTACACCGCATTGAAACCTAAGACTAGGAAATTGCCTGACAAGCCATGTCCATGTAGAGATTATGAATTCTAGTTTATGGACACAAGATTCGCAGAATTTGTCTCCGAGGCAGAAATAACCGCCGCACAGAGTCAAGCAGCCCTAATGTCAGAACAATATGCCCAGGCGAAGTAATCTCGAGAATTAATGAGACAGTACTGGGGCCACCCTCGACAAGGGGCAAAGAGGACGATACGATGTTAGTCCGTTTGTGAGTTCTACAGTACTATGGCTTTAACAACGACGCTCGGTGTGCATCATGCATGTTTGTCCGGTTAATCTTTCTCCTAAAAAACGAAATATATATATATATATATATTTATAAACGTAGGTGAATCAAAAATCTGTGGTATATATTTATTAAATTATACTAATGTTTAATATAATACTACTAAAGAGTATTTATTTAAGCAAAATAAAAAGTCGTTCGGAATCGAGTTGGGTTGCTTCTGCGATTTTATTCTTCATCTCCTCTATAGTCTCAAAACGTTGGCTCTTCGTACAGGGTCATTCATATTGTTATGTACTTATTTCGAAGTTTGGTTGAACTCAGCAAGAAAATAAGACGGAAACGTCTTGTTTAGGAGAGAGAGTGAAATAAAAGTAGTTATTCAGTTTTTTTCTCCTACATAGTTGTGCGAATTTTACGTTTGCGGAAGAACCAGTCAACGCATGAAGGAACCGTTTACACCGGCGTATACGGAAGACACTTCACTGGCTTGCGTAGCAAAAAGCGAATACCCAAATTAAGGAAAGTCATGAAAGGTCGATATTTTACGTTAACGCTTTTTCGTGAAAAATCGTAAAATTTTTCCATTACGACCAAAAATGTATGTCCAAAAGACCACTCTCACGCAATAGCAAATTTAATGCCCACCACTTTCGTACCAAAGTGATGATACTGCGTTACGTAGTTGTCAAGTAACTAAGCGTTTTCGACAGTCATAGTTGTTATGTTTTACGTGCAAGTTTTCACGTTCAGAACCGTAAACATTTGCCAAGACGTTTCCGCTCCCTAGGAAAAATTATTCTCTTGCTGAGTTCTACCAAACCTCAAAATATGTACCTAACTTTCTTATAGGCCCTATGCAAATATGCATGCCTTCGCTCTCAGTATGGCTATCGAAAAAGCTTAGTGACTTGACAACTACGTAACGCAGCATCATCACTTTGGTACGAAAGTGGTGGGCATTAAATTTGCTATTGCGTGAGAGTGGTCTTTTGGACATACATTTTTGGTCGTAATGGAAAAATTTTACGATTTTTCACGAAAAAGCGTTAACGTAAGACATAACAACATATCGACTTGATATGACTTTCCTCAACCCGTGTATTCGCTTTTGCTACGCAAGTTAGCGAAGTGTTCGGTTGTGCAAAATTTTCCTCACGCACGGTGTAATCGGTTCCTTCATGTGTTAACTGGTTCTCCCGCAAACGTTGATTTCGCACAACTATGTAGGAGAAAAAAAGGCAGAATAACGACTTTTATAACTTTCATCCTCACTCCTAAACAAACCGTTTCCGCATCCTTCCTCCATGGGGAAAAATTATTTTCATGCCGAGTTCTATCAAACCTCGAAATAAGTACATAACAATATTAATGACCCTGTATGTGCGTTATCAATGAAAATAGCAAATAGCCATCAAGTGCCCATCAATATTTTATTAAGAAAACTTGATGTAGATTTGTTGCTTTTTTGGCTTCTTACTTAACTACCGAGAGTGGTGTTTCTCACTTCTTTAAAAGCTCAAACATTAGAGGTCGTCACCAATCGGCGCGCAAAAAACAGACCGGATTACCATGGTGGCTTCGGTTCAATCTTTTAAATTCAAAGTACTAGAACATGCCTATTTACTCTCGTATATATATTGATCATGCCTGTTAATATTTCATCAGTAATTAAAATCCACAATAATTATTTTAACCTTTTGCAATGTTTTAATGTGGCATGCATCATGCGCGACAAAACTGTGTTAATAACTGAAGTACTTACAAGTGACTGGCAAAGTCGCGTGTGAAGAGCCCCGACAAGACAATATAATATTTTGTGCAGGCTCTGTACCAGAAAATAATGATAGACCATGTCACATTTTCTTTCATAGTACGATGGTCTGTGCGAAGTGAGAACTGGTCGACTTTTTGAAACGAGAGACCAGTGCCAGTTTCGACAAGAACATCTAACTCGGATTATATCTATCAAAATTCCGGTCGGCATACCATCACTGCAGTGCGCCAGCTAAAGCAGTCTGTGCTCATTGTAGGTAAGTGACTGCGCTGTTTCTCAAGCATCTTGACCCAGCGCGGTTTACCTCATTTGTTTGCGCACAAAGGCTCTCGCTTTGCACAACAGGTGTACTAACAATGTTGTGAGTAAAGTCGAAATTCCCGTTAGTAGCGCCAGCATCTTGTTTTGTTTCAACGCGGCGTAACACGCGTATGTTGATCTAATAAATGTAGGTATGGACCGTCCGCGTAAATGTAGGCAGGAGAAAGGACACCCTTTTGCATTTTTCGGAGTTTAAACTTCATATTCTATGTCATCCCTGATTCGCACTGGATTGCAACGGGGTAAACAATGTTCTTGTCAGGCAAGTCGTGTTTTGTCGATTTTAAGACTGGAAGTTCACTGTCGACTTCTAGCACCATGCGTCTAGACCAGGTCCAGTCTATACTCATTAGCAAGCGTAAACGCGGTCGTAAACGAAGTTGGCCTCCAAGCAGCCGCAAAGAGAATGGAGTTGCTCTCATAGCGGTCGATTTTCACGCAAGCTACAGGTTGGCGCAGGGCGATTAGATAAGTCGTGTCTGCTTTTTGCACTACTGAAAGAGCCCTCCTTAAGTGACTGTAGCATCCCAGGCCAAGCACTTGCCGTGAGACCATAATGATATGGTCACGCCGTCAGGTCTCTTGTCGTTGTCTTGTTCGAGGCCCCGTGGTTCTAGTTTTGCTGGCAAGCTTGTGTTCCTAAGAGCTCTTTTGATGATTTAATTTAACTCCATGTGCCGATAAATCCTTCCAGAGCTTCTTGGACAGCTCAGTGGATGTGGACCGTAGGCATCGACCCCGTTTCCGCATGCTGCGCAAGGAAAGGGTTCGAAAATTGAAGCTCCTATCCTGATAGCGGCAGCCATGCAGAAAGTGGTTGGGTCCAGCATGGTGCCTAAATGTGGAGATCGCAGGGCTTTAAGCCAGCCTCCACTAGAAATATCTCTAACGGCTCGGATAATAATAATAATAATAATAATAATAAAAATAATAATAATAATAATAATAATAATAATAATAATAATAATAATAATAATAATAATAATAATAATATTATAACGGCTACTTAAATCAGATTTTGAGGTTGGAACACCTAATCTATAAAGTGGCGCCAGCAATTGTTTCAACAACTCATCGCGCCGACAATGAAAATGACGTTTTCCTTTTGGAAATACAAGGCATGATAAGTTGACAGCCACAGAAAAGCCAGTAACAGCTCTGTTTCACAGGAGAAACAGCAGCAATGGCTAACGAGTGGTGCCCGTGGTGTTCAATGTGCTTCCCTACGAAGAGGGGTATCCAGATTCACGCAGGAAGGACTCATAAGAAGAAAATAGCTAAGTTTAGTGAAACAGCAGCGCTCCAACATGCCGCTGCCACTACTAGCAGCATCTCACAACCGCTGTCTTCTCCGCGTGCTCCGCTAGTAGAACCTTCTCCGCACGCCCCCAGCCAACCGTGAGCGAATGGAGAGCCGGCATGGGTCATAGCCTGGCCAGCGTGATCCGGGAAAATGTGGTCCTTTTCGGAGGTGCTGCTCTCAATCGCGTGAAAGCTGAGGGTCGAGGCAAACGTGTAATGATGAATAAAGATCGCGCTTAGATTGCTGCTCACAAGCTCTTTATGCATTGTAATGTGCGGCTCGCCAATAGAATCTTGTCTTCCGACGACACGATTTCATCCTTAACGGAGGAGTCGATTTGTGAGATAATAGCAAAGCACCCTCCCACTGTTCACACAGCTCGCACCATTTTTGAAAACAACGAGACATGTTGCCTCTCAAAATTAGATTTTAAGAATGCTTTCAACTTAAACAAACGGGGCACCTCTTACCAGAGGTTTGCAAGCACGCTCCGCCCCTCCATCCAATGATGCACCATTGGAGAGTAAAGCAGGCCAACTCCACTGGTTTGAAACTGAAATTACGTTATGGGCCGGTTGTCAACAAGGGGACGTAGCAACCCTCTTACGTTTAGCCTATTTCTGCATCAGTACGTCAAGCAGGTGACATGCAAGGTCCGCCTGTTCTACTTCGACGATACGACCCTTTTTGACAACGATCCTTCGGTGTTACTCAGAGAAGACCCTTAGACAGTTTGAGCAATGGAGCAGGCTACAGCTCAACCCCTCTGAATGCGAGCCTTTCCTTGAGGGATTCGAAGACGAAGCGAGACAGCAGATAATAGCAGAATTTAACAGCAAGCAGCTCCCGGGCCTCCTTGTAAAGGACCGGTGCGAACTGCTAGTACGGCGGTGTTCCCCGACTTGATTGGCCTGGTACTAGCCGAGAAGGGAGAATAACTTTCCCGGCCTTACCAGCGGCTGGGCCATCTCGGGAGACACCAAGCCTACTTTCTGCTCCGGCACGCAATGCGAATCCAGCCTCGCGATGCGCCACCGCCGCCGACCATAGAAGGTGCTAGGGAGTCGGTAACGGTTGCGTCCCAAACCAGCATTTTGCTTAGCTCTAATGATGTGAGGGTCATTCCGTCTGGGCGCTTGCCGTCCTCTGCGCAGAGACCCGGGGTTTAAGGACGCACGGACGATCGTATGACCTAAGGGTTCTTGGAATACAACATTGAATTTATTCAATAATTGCACATTTGCACACTGAGGCAGTGCCCGCCTAAAAAAATAGTTTAAAATCGCCTCCCGGTGAGTTCGCCTGCTCCTCCTCCGCGACGGACCCAGCTCTTGTGGTCCCGGTGCGCCCGGAAGACCCGTAGGGTACCCTGCATGGCCAGGACGGTTAGGTCGATCAGGTTTTTCTTCGATAACCCGAGAGTCAGGAGATCCTTCACCGACTCGGGCTCCCATACACCGGTCATCGACACGGTAATGAACCCGAATCGGTGGGGAAGCGAGCTGGGAAGTTGATCCCTGACCCCGGGTATATCGTATTTCCTGATCTTATCCCGTCTGGCCAATGCAAAGTCTCTTGAGGGGCCGCAGACCTCGGCGTCCAAGACCCAGACCCTCGTAGGTGTTGTTATGACAAAAGCTGGTCTCCGAGCCGGTGCGGCGGGTCTTCGGAAGGTGCGCTCTCGTTCCACCTGCATTCCTTTAGCACGGAGTAGGCGGGTGACTCGCTCACATATGTCATCGTGGCGCTTGATTATAGGGCGATGGGTGTGATCGCACACTTGAGCGATGTGGGCCAGCGTCTCGACAGCGTTGCACCCATGAAGACAAAATTTGTCGTACCCGGGGGTTAGGTGTGTGTGTTTCAGGTGAGCCCCATCGACTGTGTTATGTAGTGTACGAGACCAGTACTCGGTCTCGTGTGCGGCGTCTTCAATGGTTGTGTCATCGAACACACAGAGAGCGCTGGTTTTCGCCAGCTCCTTTCTGTGGTAATCGGTCGACAGCAGCCATTGAGTGCCTATGTGGGATGATCTGTTCAGGGCAGTGAGGCGGGAGAGGCGAAGTCTGGGAATTAGTGTACGGAGACAGGGGATGTCCAGACCGCCGTGTGAGATGTGCGCGTATAGGAAGGCGTTTGGCACGCTGTTTTCGAGTTTGAGCCACTGCAACTTCACCGTTCGCCTGATCTCACAGTCTAGTTCTAGGAGGAATTTTTTAGACGGTCGGGGACCAGCGACCAGTTTATAGAGAATTTTCGGGATAAGGAATTGTTTCAGTATTGTTAAGCGTTGTTGGGGTTTAAGGGGAGCTGATGTTAGTCTGCCGAGTAGTTCAAGGAGAGTGACCTTGGCCGTGTCGACTCTGCCATTACTGTCGAACTCGATGCCGAGGTATCTCCATCGAGCGCATATACCCTTGGCTGGCAATTGCCTCCCTCCAACGGAGAATTCAGGGGGTTGACTGATAAAGGCTCTTCTTCACCCGGCTATCATAAAAATGCGAGATCGTAAAAGCTCTTATCAGTGTTGATTTCAAGGGATCTTTCTTTAAGTAAGGGGAAAGCTAAATCTAGGAGTTGTTGGAGGGTGTTCTTGGTGGAGGCGAGGAGGATGAGGTCGTCCGCAAAGGCTAGGCCCATAAGGCGGTTTCCTTCTTTTAGTCGATATCCTAAATTGTCTAAGTTTATTTTCCTGAGAATGTCGTCAAGAACTAGATTAAATAACAGGGGTGACAGGGGATCACCCTGACGAACACCCCTGGTGGGCCTGATAGTGCGACATTCTTTACCGAATTCGAGGAGAGTTTGGGACGATTGGTATAGGCGCTCGATATACTCGATAAAGGTTTCATTAATAGCGCATGTCTAGGGCGTCGGCCTGCGCTGATGGTACACAATAGGTAATAATGTTCCAGTTTGCTTAAAACTGATGGAGTTCAAGATCTCCATTGTAGTAGGTACGATGTATAGCTTAGCTTGGTTAAAAAAAAGCATTTCTCTTAGATGGTGTTTTATACTATCAGATTTTTAAGAAAGGTGTTGCCAAGCGTAACTTTAAATGCTAATCGATTTAAATATTTTTCTTTGACCGTGCATTTTCCTGCAACTGCAATGCCCCACCGCCGCAGATAGTTTCGAGAAGTTCAATAAAAGTGCGATATAACCTAATTGACAGCAAAGACCAAATTACAGCACCTAGAAGCGTTTTATCAAGCAACACTTGGAAGCTTGAGTCTGTTTAGAATCTTCTTCAACAAACCTTGACGAAACGGCTACGACCGTGCCGAGGGAGGGAGTCACATGGAGGCGAGACAGTGGTCGAGATGGTTCAGTCGGTTGAAAGAGTGGAAAACTTTAAAATGTCTCTGTTTTACGGTTTCACTGCGGCCTGCTACCTGCCTTGGCTTGATTGAGCAGAGCAATGCGGACGAATGTTGATGAGGAGGCTATTATTATTAGTATTGCACAATTTAATTCAGTATTGAGGTTTGGCCGCTGCGATTAGCATATAGGGGTCGTAGCCTTATACTATATCACTATAAATTTAGCTGCCCGTGGTGATAAAGGCATGGGGGGCTCCCAGTATCACGGCCCAAAGGTACTGTTTTTGATTGTGTACTAGCTGGGGTGCCACTGGAGGTTGCTAGGTTGCAAGTTTCTATTTCCGGCCTATTTATTAGCTAGGCGCCATCGAATGGTCAATCAGTACAGCTAACTAGTATGTTAGTCATAAATACATGACGTTTTATTATCTGCTGGATTTCTTAAATAACATAATGATTTATGCAGGTTTTCTTCCACGTACTCTTGTATTCTAAACAGCTTACTCTAGAGGCCTGACAAAAAACGTTATTTTGATGGCATGGACATGTATATCATAATATCAATCAAATTTATGAAATAAGCCAACTTCTTATTCATTGTAAACATTACATTTGCGAAGTCTATTATTATTTTACAAGGGTACTCCAACGTCCTGTACTAGCACTAGCAAATGTAGTAGTGCACCTATATAGAGCAAAAATGCTGAGTGCAGTGTTATTGATCTAATCGTAGGGTTTATCTCCAGAAAGTGATAAATACGCGTTTTCTTACTTGCCGTATCTATGTTTCGTTCTTCGTCTCTACCCGATACAAAGCACTGATGCAGAATCATGGCATATGAAACGTAGTTTGGGACTACAGGCCGGAATCGGCGAATGTTGACAATGTCCTGGCGTAAGAGCACTGGAGCACAGTCTTTGGTGGACAATGGATAACAATTTAAAGCGTGTCGATAATTAGGAATTCCAACTGATATAGATGAAACGGCGGCGAATTAAATCGGATGAGCACACTCGCAGCAATGCTGGGTGAGTCTAGGTCAAACGAATGACAAGACCGTACACAAAATGTTTGACATAACTCGGCGAACCGCGGCCGTAGACACAAAATAACTCCAAAAAATACACGAGGCTGAATTTTCGGTATGTACCCGTAGCCCTTTGCGCAAATCATGTGACGACCGTGTACTGGCGCACTGATAAACGCCAGAGTACTTACGCAATTGACGCTGGTATCCCGCTTTTCCCCCCACAGCGGTGACCGAGCAAGCCCTTAGAAAGACAAGACATTTTATTAAATACAATTTTAACAATTGATACTCTATGGTGCTACTGCTATAGTGCAGGGCCACTGCCGCAATGACACATGTCTTCATCTCCAATGGCCGTTGTGAAAAGATCTCTGATTGAGTCCGTCTTTCGGAGACGACCATCTCTAGCCTGAAAGTATACTGAAAGGAGATCATGCCAGCGGTGGTGGTGGTGGGGTCCGGTGGATGCAAGCTCAAACGTTAGCCAATCATTTGTGGCGAACCGCTCATACCGAGCCACAGCCACGCCTCGTTTCTCGTTCTCAATCCCGTCTCACTCGTCCCATTCGCTGTCGTCGTCTCCTTTCCGCCCCCCCCCCCCCCACATTCGGCGTCTCAAGGTCCCAAGCGAGAAGGGGTCCGACTTTGTCGTTACTGTTTACCGTGAACAGCGGAATGATCCAATGAGGATCCTTAGAGAAGCATCATTTTGTAGTACTGCAAGGCGCGCTTTACGTAGTCAAGGTCCGCAAGAGAGACGAGCTGTTCGTTATAGATGCACTGAGAAATGACAACTAACCACTCCGACATCATCTTGGGGGAAATGTAGTAGGATCGATTACCCGAATGTGTATACAGTGTAAAGTTTGACCGAACAGCAAATCCGCGGAACATATTGATCATGGAGAACACTTTCGACGACGTCGTGCCAGCTGGGACGATTGTGCTTCCGTCGTTTGCAATATACGCGTAGACAATGGTCAACCCGAAGCAGACACCGTAAGCAGCTTTCTCGATCGCTATCGTGTAAAAAACAAAGTTTACATACACGTTAGTACTGTTTATATATATATATATATATATATATATATATATATATATATTCAAAATTGGACTCTACTACAACTCGGCAAAAAATCATCCTCTCTTTAATGGAACGAGGGGCGGAAATGTCTTCTTTTAAAGTAAGAGCAAAATTACCAACATGCTTTTATCGAGCTTTTTATCCTGAATCATCGACACTAAATCTGCGCTTGCGAGAGTCATAATCGCCGTATCGAAAAACCAAGCAAATCTGCGTGTTTGTTAGAAACGTTTGCATCTGCTGAATTGCATTCTACGTTAGCTCAAAGCAAAACAAATGTTGTACTGAAAATAATTCACATAACAGGAAATGAAACCCTTTGCAATGCTTTTATTTTGGTTCTCGCGCTGAATTACTAATATTTAGAAGACATCTCCGCTCCTTGTTTTATAGAAAGAAGATTTTTACCCAGTTGGACCAGTTCTCAAAGTTTGTTGGGCGGAACACCCTGCATATGCACGTTTGCATGCATATATATGCACATACATGCATACACATAGGGTCTTCTGAAACGACTTGAACTTTAGGGCTTGTTAAAGCAAATTTATTCTCCAATGAAACATGGTTTTGGAGGAGCCTTGTTTCGAAATGAGAGAGAAATTGCGACAATTTGTGACACTGGTTTGTGTGACATGACGAAGAAGCACAATGTGTGCGATTGTGACACAACTCCAAGTCCTCCTGTAGAGAAGCTACGCACGTCATGCATGTTCGTGAGAAAATTTTCCGTCAGGACACGCTATGCAGGCTCAAAAATGCGACATGGTCGTTTAGAAGAGAATTTGCAAAAATGGAAGTTATGTTATTAGCTTTCACCTTGAATACTTCAAAATCATAAATCTATGACCATTCACAGCGCTCAAATATTCATTACGCATTTCACACTTATTTTGGTACTAAATCTATGGCAATCCGATTGCGGACGCGGAGTAGTTGAGGTTTTCCGGCGTGTCGAGATTGAGTGCATGCTTGAATACCATCTCCAAATGCCCTTTAAGAAACCTTCATTACTCCGCAACCATGGATCGAATCACCATAGATTTGGTTCTAAAAATATCGTCATAAAATTCCCGAATGTGTTAGCTTTGAGCGCCGTGAACGCTCGTAGTGTTTTTTAAAGCAGATTTTCCTACGAACACGGCGTGCTATGTTTCTGTATAGAAAAACTGCCTGTCCCGCAATCGCATATTTTGTATAGCTATGTCAGGCAAAAACATAAGTGTCATAAATGCTAGTAATTTCACTCTCACTCCGAAACAGGGCTACTCCGAGACATGCTTCATTGAATAAAATGTTTGCTGTAACGAGCTTTTTAACTTTTTTGAAGAGACTCTGCATGTGTATAATTGTATATTTAAGGTATGCGTATGTATAGAGTGTATGTAAATATATATATATATATATATATATATATATATATATGTCTGCTGTCACGTAGGAATGCCATTCGATAAAAGAGATGTTGACCTTTTGCAGAGCGTGCAGGATAAATTTGTTAAACGAGTTGCTCGTCGATGTCGCCGATTACCGCATGTTTAAACAGCTAGCGCGTCAGAAACTTATTACTAGATATTTTGTTCTAAGACCAAATAATCTCCGGAGCGGCGTCTCCATCCACCCCCACGAGATTGCTCGTGTGGTCGTTGTGAACAACTCATTTGCCTGGAGGATTGCACGTCGTTCACAGATTCAAAACGACTTTGCTTCTATTGTAATACCCCTTTTTCAATAAAGGTGATGTGAGATGATATATGTATACAGGGCCATTTATATCGTTATGTACTTATTTTGAGGTTTGGTAGAACTCGGCAAGAAAATAACTTTTTTTCAATGGAATGTTTAGGAGCGAGAGTGAAGTTTATTGAAGTAGTTATTCTGCCTTCTTTTTCTCCTACAAAGTTGTGCGAAATCTACGTTTGCCGGAGAACCAGTTAACGCATGAGGGAACCGATTATACTGGCGTGTTCGGCGGAAAAGACACTTTACTAGCTTGCGTAGCGAAAAATGAATAGTCAGATTGAGAAAAGTCATAAGAAGTCGATATGTTGTTATGTCATACGTTCACGCTTTTTTGTGAAAAATCGTAAAATTGTTCCATTGTGACCAACAATGTATGTCCAAAAGACCAGTCTTACACAATAGCAAATGTAATGCCCACCATCTTCGTACCAAAATGACGGTGCTGCGTTACGTAGTTGTCAAGTAACTATGCTTTTTTTCGATAGCCATATTGAAAGCGAAGACATGCATACTTGCATAGGGTATATGAGAGAGTTAGGTACATAAGTTGAGGTTTGGTAGAACTTGGCAAGAGAATAATTTTTCCTAGTGGAAGGAGGGGCGAAAACGTCTTGGCAAAATGTTACGGTTCTAAACGTGAAAGCTTTAACGTAAAACATAATAACTATGACTGTCAAAAAAGCTTAGTTACTTAACAACTACGAAACGCAGCAACATCACTTTGGTACGAAAATGGTGGGCATTAAATTTGCTATGGTGTGAGATGTGGCCTTTTGAACGTTCATTTTTGGTCGAAATGAAAACATTTTACGATTTTTCACGAAAAAGCGTTAACGTAACATATCTACTTTTTATGACTTTCCTCAATCTGGCTATATGCTTTTCGCTACGCAAGCTAGAGAAGTGTCTCCCGTTGTGCAGAATTTTTCTCCGAACACGCCGGTGTAATCCTTCATGCGTTGACTGGTTTTCCCGCAAACGTAGATTTCGCACAACTATGTGGGAGAAAAAAGCAGAAGAATTACTTTTACTAACTTTGCTCTCTCTCCTAAACAAGACGTTTCCGCCTCCACTTTTCATTGGGAAAAATTATTTTCTTGCCGAGTTCTACTAAACCTCAAAATAAGTACATAACAATATGAATGACCCTGTATATATATATATATATATATATATATATATATATTAGCCGTTTATTTTGTGTCTTTAGAAGTAGATTTGTCTTTTATGAACGTTTTGAATTATTATACAAATATGAAAAGTGGTTAAAGCAAACCTCCTGTGCGCCCGCACCTTACCTGCGCCGAGTCGCATCTGATAGGCTATTCAATGACGGCACCGCAGCACACGATGCCGCGCGGTATTTACGGCATCTTTCACCACATTTTATACCTTATGTCCAATTCCAAGCCACATATATCTGCAGGTGCATAAAGCATTCCCGTCCCGCCTAAGACGTGATGAAAGCCATGAACAGCGAAGCGCGTGACAACGTGTCGGTTCGTTCATTGGGCCTGTTTCCATGTTTTAGAGGTAATGGCACCCGTGCTATAGAAATCGGAATCGATCTCCGCCATTTTCCCCTCCCAAGAGCTGATGAACTGCACGTAGGCCGGAGTGGAAGGGAGTTTGAGCCTACGCTTTAGGTTCTCTATAAACAAGAGCGTGTCACATAGCAGCTAGACGTATCTGTTCAACGATGTACGATGCGGACCCTGAGCTCGCTTCGGGAATGCAGGCCTAATCCGCTCGAGCTTTTTGAGTTGCGCCGTCGAGAGATGATCCTAGATGATCTGTATACCGTAGAAGGCGACCGGCGCCACCGTCAGGTTTAACAAAGCCAGCGTCGTTCGTAAGAATAGTATCGAAAAGGTTCGGATACCAACACTTGCAACCAGCGCTCGACGCACTCTGTCCGTAATGTGCTCTACGAAGGACCGGCCGTTTGAAGGGAGTATCACCCCGAGATATTTGGAGTTGTTCACTTATTTCAGGGATGTTCTGTTTATGTGCAGCGCATCAAATGCCGTAGGGCCGCCACCGTGTCGAAATTTCATGGCCTTTGCCTTGTTCTTATTACCCAATAGGCCAGCCTCTTGCACATACCCCGACAGCCTTGCCAGCGCCTGTTCAATGTGAAACCGACTTCTTCCCAAAATCACAAGATCATCGGCATAGAGCAACGTTTTCACGTGTCCGAACTGGTCTTAAACGCGTCGTGGCAAATCGCTCAGCAATGGGGAGAAAAGTAGCGGGCTCAAATTATCACCTTGTGCTACACCAGTGGACTAAACAAACGGGTCTAGGAGGGCCACTGCATCGTCTATGCTTATCGAATTCTCCTGCAGTATGACCTTAATCAGGAGTAGCATGCTTTTAGGAACCCCACACTGAGCAAGTTTCATTAGAATCCTGTCACGTGGCGCCATATCGAACGCGGATTTGAAATCCACAAACACCACGAATTATGCCTGTTTTGGCCTCCGGATCGCCTTATGTAGCAAAATGCCACACGCGGTCATGGTGGCCTGCACGAAATCCTTGCTCCCCAGGCGGGATACAGGAGCAAGCCTCCAGGTACTTTGTCCAACCAAAAAATATGTCTGCCGCATACTTCAAGTGTTTGTTGCGGATCAGATCCGACCCAGCCGCCTTGTTCGACTGAAGATGTTCCAGCGCACGCATCACCTCGAACCCCGAGAACTTGGCATCTAAAGCCTCACGCATGACGGCTCTATCCTCGTCCCTTACCCATACATACGAGCCGCTCGAGGGATGGTATCTGTCGCCGCCTACATCTCTCTAAAGTGCTCTATTAGCACAGCAGAGCTGGTAGGGCACGCCATCGACCTGTCTCTCGTCAGCCATCTGCACGGCTCCTTTGACGCACTAGCTTGTCCTCTTCCCTTGCAAGGTCCTGCTGACGGGCTGATTCGAGTATCTGACGGTACCAGCTTCTTACAAGGATGAGAAGTGGTCTCAATGCTGGATGCCGTCGCGCCAGTTCACGAGTCAGTTGAATGTTGGAAGCTATTTCACAGGTCGCATTAAACCAAGGGCGCTGGCGTCACGGCCTCGCCCTGGCCACTGACGATTTCAGAACGTCGGTTAAAGTGCAGACGTATTAGTTGCTATAGTCTCAAAACGTTGTCTCTTCGAATGTGTGTTATCCATGGGAACAGCAAACAGTCATCAAGTGCCCATCAAAATTTAAAAAATAGTTGGAGATTTATTGTATCCTCTATTTTCGACTTTTTATTTAATTCCCGGACTTGCTTTTCCTTACTTTTTTAAAACCAAGCTAAAACATTATAAGTCATCACCGATCGGGGCGCAAAAAACAGACCGAAACTTGGGGGTATCAGTTTAATCTTCTAAATTTAAAATACTAGAACATGCCGATTTATTCTCGTATATATCAATCCTGTCTGTACACATTTAATCAGTAATTAAAATCTACAATATTTTTATTTATGGAGGAGGGTTAAATACTTTTACGTATTACTGCTACGAGTAGAAAAGGAGAAGGTCCTACCTTCCAACTCAAGCAGTGTAGGACTCGACCCAGCGGATGGATGTTAGCCCGCTGAGCCTCATATCCACTAAACGCAGCTCCCCATCAGGGCCATCAGGAGAAGTGACGAGTGCCACTCGAATCATATAGCCGGGGTAACTCACGGGTTTCCCCAACGCTTGACGTGTCTTGTACTAACACCTGCAAGGCCGCATCATTCGGACTAACATGCTTTTCTAGTGCAGTAGACGGAAATCTTGCATCTCCTGAGCCTTCCCATTACCTCCGTAGCCATAGCTGCTCCTAGCTTCCACCCAGAAGTCGCACCGCATATGTAGTCTACGAACTCCTTAAGGGTCCCTCTGGGGGGATCTGGAATATTTGCTCCTCTTCCCTCTCCCGCATTGGCCCATTTTTTTCCTGAGTTTTGCAATTGCTGTGGCTCTAGCCTGTTCTAGTGCCTGGCACTTTAGAAAAGTGTGGGTCGAGTCGTCCTCCGTTCCCTCTTGGCAGTAAACACAACTTGTTGAGGGAGCTTTTCCGAATCGAAAGACGTATGTCTGAAAATCCCCATGTCCTGTGAGGAGCTGAGAAATCTGAGGATCAAAGGGAATGGATCCCATTTGGCTTGCCATACTTCCATTGCTTTCCTTCTCTCTACTTCCTCACTGCTGCTCGAGCTGCTGTGCCAGAGTTTCCGCCTTTCCTCCACCTTCAGGTCTCAGAAAAGGGCTCCGGCCAGCAGGAGAGCAGAGTTTGTACTAACAGTGCGATACGCTTGGATTATCCTAAAAGCCGCCACTCTCTGAATGCCTTCAAGGATCCCTCTCGCTTTTCTTGTTTTCAAAGAAGCCTTGAGCCGGACTGGGAACCCGAATAGCGTCAGGCTCTTGTCCAAGCGGATCCCCAAGTACAGGGCCTCCTTGACCTGCCTATTTGCTGCCCTGCCAGGTATAGTCTGATGAGACTCACCTTCTTCCGTCCCGTTAGCAGTATAGCCTCGCTTTTCTCTGGAGCGATTGTTAAGTCGGCTTCGTCCATCCATCACCTCGTAGACTATAGTGTTTTATTAGCGTTAAGTTCCAATTCTTCTGTAGTCTTTGCCTGAACTGTGATGACCAGATCATCGGCGTACGCGATTATCTCTACTTCTTGTGGAAGGTTATCCTGGCAGAGTACGTCATCGTACGCTAGGCTTCAGAGCGGCGGACCCAGGATCGAGCCCTGTGCAACTCCTGCTGTCATTGACATTTCCACTTCACCGTAGAAAACTTCGGTCCTCCAGGTATCCTGAGATGACCTGGACGAAATAATGTGGGACTTTTTTCTCACTAGCGTCTTCCAATATTGTCTTAAAGGGTATTCAGTAGACAGATAGGCCTGAACCGTTGTCTTTGGGGATGAGAACAACCTTTGCTTTTTTTGTGCTTAGTTATTTATTGTCATAAGCATACAATTATGGGGAATAAAAACAGCTTCTAGAGGATCTCCGGAAGCCCTGCGGCTGACGGAAGAGACCCTTCCACGGCCGCGGCGTTGCCGCGCTGAACCTCGATCGATATGCTCTGCAACAGGTATTCGCTAGCTCGGGGAGCTTGCTGCTCGCCGCAGCCTTGAGTACCTCTGCTACTGATATCGCTGGGGGCTCGTCTTCTTCTCCTGTAGGTGCCTCTGGCCCTCTACATGGCTCCCTGTCGAAGTGAGCGTATTTTAGGAAGAGTTTGTTCAGAGCCTGATTGATTTGCTCCTTTGTGAGCACAGCCCTGGGCTATCGTGCGTTACCCCTTTTTACTATCTTGTAGGGCTTTTCTTAAAAACCGTCTTCAATTTCATTGAGAAGGTTGCGCCAGCTATTTGTCTTGCTCTCAATAATTTCTTGCTTCAATGTGGCTCTACACTTTCAATAGTTGACCAACGCTCGAGCTTCATCCTCTAGCGTTTTTTGTGGCTTTTTAAGTTCACGCCTTGCTCTGTTGCAGTCAGAGCTCATTTGCTCAATAGTCGTGTTCCACCCGTATTTTGGCTGTAAATTTGGATGTGTGGGCTTCGTAGCTCGAACACATACCGTTATCAGAAGCTCTTGCAGCTCCTCTGGGGTTTGGGGTAGTCCCGCGTCGGTGATTGCCTTGCTGATTTCTGCTTTAAAGGATTCCTCATCGGATATCCTGTAGCGAGCTTTATTGCTTGCGGGTGGCCTGGGTGTTTGCGCCTCTACCGTTAACTCTATGCAGTAGTGGCCGCTGAGGGTTTTTCTTCAGTGAGGACATTCCAACCCATTATTTTACAAGCCAGCGTGTCATCGCAAAGCGTTAGGTCAATATGAGAGTATTGGCCTGCCCTGGTGAAAAGTAGGGTCCTAGCCCTTGTTCTGTACGTATATTTCATGACTAGCTGGCCAATCGAGTAAGGTTCTGCCTCTTGTATCCGTTTTCTTTAATCCCCATGTTTTATTTGCTGCATTAAAGTCGCCCGTGAGTAGGGTTCCCAATCCTTCACTGGCGTTGCGTACTGAGTCTCCGAGTTCAGTAAGAAACCTTTCAAATTCTTCCTGTGGGCAGTTCGGGCTGATGTAGCAGGAGTACAAACTCCACTTGTTGGCTACGTCCACCCCACGTATCCTGCTCCTTTCCCCTGTTTGGTTATTGGTAGGGAGCCGGTGTTAATGATAGCAGCGCTAAGCGTTAGATCATGGTACCAACCTGCTAGTGTGCTTGCTCTACTTTCATTTGGTTCACTGATAGAAACGAGGCTTGCGTTGCGTCTAGCTGCTATTTCTTCTAGCATATCATGCGCTAGTCTGCTCCTATTAGAGTTAACTTGAATCACATTGGTCTCCATTTTTATTGGTTAGCGTGGGCGTGTCCGCCCGTGTCTTGAAACCGAGCGGCTTCTCAAGTACCTTGTTCCGTTCACCCCTCTAAGTTTTTTTCTGCTCCGCAGTCAGTTGCTCTCCTTTTTTACTCGTGGCGAGATTTGCTGCTCGGTCTCCGTCTTTTGAGCGACCGACTCAGTTTTGCCACCTCTATTAGTTTGTGCTGCCTGCTTGGCCGCATGATTGCTTGTTTCCGTTCCGTCAGGATTTGGAAGTAGTTGGGGCATGCGGCAGATCTGGCGCGGTGACCTACATTTCCACAAACATAACACTTGGGGGCTTCGGTCTCGCAATCTCGAGCGACGTGTTCGCACTTATAAAAGGGTTAACGTCGCGCAGGACAACCGTCATAGTAGGGCCAGCGACCACTCTGGTGTCAACCTCTCCCCCGGTACCTTAGCGTAGGGCAGCAGCAAAAGTGGCGGAGCTGCCAGGCCTTTCCTCCGCTATCTTGAGGAGAAGGCCTCCGGCACGAGTGGTTCTAACGGGGTCAATTCGCACACCAATTTCAGGCTTTCCGACTAGCGGGCGGATCTTATCAAGCATCTCGCTAGCCGAGGTTCCTTCTTTCGCCCGGATTCTCACTGACATTATTTCAGTCTGCGCGTTCCGTGGGCCAGTGGTACCTACGTCTGGCTGGGGTCTTCGCTGTCCTTCGTTTGTGATGTCTGCCGAACAACCTACCTGCCTGCAGCAGGTCTCGGTGGCTCTTTGGAGCGATGTCCGAGTCAACTCATGGGATATATAGAAGGCCGCTGGTTCCAAGTTTGTCTTGTCGTGGCTCCTCTCAAGGGTCTTGCAGAGTATCTGCTGAAACCCTTGTCCGCGCCCTGGACATCTGGGCCTGTTACTCCGATCACCATAGTGCGCGTTTTTCTACTAGGAGACATCGGTTTGTCCTCGCCTGATTCCAGGTCAGTGCCACCTAGCTCCAGTTGAACGTTGTTTGTTAGAGCCGCCACTCTTCCCGCCAGAAGGGTGGACGCCGACTCAGCCAGCGGGAACTTGGTGGCGAGATTTTTAGGACGGCCCGGTCCTTTTCTGACTTTCTTGTAAGGAGCACTGCCGGCACGTCTTGCGGCCCAGCAATGCTGTCTTTCGTAAAGCGGGTGGCTTTGAATGTGGCTTCCGGCCAGTTATGTCGAATAAGTTTGGTAGCGTTCTTAAGCGACAACAACGCTGCCAGTTGTTCCTCAATGAGCTTAGCCGTTTGTAGATCTAGTTACTCTTTATCTAGTTTTTCTGGCACGTATTGCATATAAAGTTTTCGGGTGTTAGAAACCTTTCTAAGTAAACCGATTCCTGTACTTTTAGATCATCAACCTGTTTGGCCAGACCCTCTGCCTTCGCCTTCCATCTATCAGCCAGCATCGTGATTCTTTGCACTTGTGTTGTCTGTTCAGCGTTGGCTTCCTTTAGTTGCCCAAAGGACCTCGCGTGCTCTGCTTCACTAGCTTTCTGTCCTAATTCTAGCTCCCATGGGCATTTGTCGAGGCGAGTGATCGCAGCCTTGATGTCCGTTTGAGTAGTGACATGCGCCGTAAGCTGCTTGACCACCTCGAATAGGTCGAGCCCGGTGGCATGCGTCTGCGCCTCGCGACCGGAGGAGACACATAGGTGCGCGGGTTCGAGCCCCACCGTTGCACATTTGTTTTCATGGGGGTCCGCCTATAAATCAGTGCGAAACGCAGTCCCATGGACGTTTAATCTTGGCTGAGAGTCAGCCCCGAAAGGATTTGACCACCTCCAATAGCTCACCCCCCCCCTTTCCCCGCACTATTCTGCAGGCCCTTTTTGGCGCGCGTTTTCTTAGCCGCTTTGGCCTTTTGGCTGGCCGCGGTCCGACCGGTCACACCTTCAGTAGGATCGTTTGGCGATCGTTTGCTGCAGACATTCTCTCCTTGTCCTCCGAGTCGTTGTTTGTGTCCGTGTCTTTCTTCGTCTCCGGTTCCGCTTCCCTCTTCTCCAGCTCGTCTGGGTCTATAGAGAGAAAAGCCGGGCCGGGGGACTGAGGGACACAGTCGGGACCCTTAAAAGGATCCATTCCTTTCTTTTTTGTGGTTTACGTGTTTATATCTGCGCTGCTGTACTATGTGATGCTATACAGATATATATATATACACTGCGGTCCACTAGACAGTACAATGTGGCACGGTCCCTATATAGTCCAATGTTATACAGCGCTAACTTATTTTAGTTGAAAAGTCGTTATTTCGCTCGAATTTGGATGGGCAGCGGACCGCTCGGAGCCTCCCAGCCGCTACTCGAGTAGTTTCGTTTTCGTTTCGTCTTGCTGAAGACGTAACATTTAAACTTCACCGCGGTCTAGCTCCACGCCGCTCTGTCGCACGTCCACGCACAGAACACCAAAATGACCACTGACTTTCACGGATTACTACAGGATCTCATTCTCTGGGTTAACCTTCGTGCACTCACACGGGAGGCATGTTCATTTGAAGCTTCGTAGTCCCACGTCTGCACTCCTTGGCGCCAAAATTGGCTCTTATATATATATATATATATATATATATATATATATATATATATATATATATATATATATAAAGAAATTATTACATTACTCTCAGTGCGATAGAATGTTTTAACGTTATATGCATCATGCGCGACAAAACCGTGTCAGTAACTGAAGTACTTACAGCTGACTGACAAAGTCGCCTGTGCAGAGCCCCGACAGTAAGTTAGACGATACAACATTTTATGCAAACTGTACAAGAAAATAATTATAGGCTACGTTATGTTTTCTTTCATAGTACGATTATCTGTGCAAACAACTGGTTGATTTTTAAAAACGAAAGACAAGTGCCAGTTTCGACAAGAACATCTAACCTTGACTAGATCTATCAAAATTCCGGCCGGCATATCATCACTGCAGTGCGCCAGCTAAATCAGTCTGTGCTGACTGTAGGTAAGTGACTGCGCTGTCTCCCGAACATCTTGTCCCAGCGCGGTTTAATTAACAGTTTGCTCACAAAGGCTCACGTTTTGCCTAACAGGTGTACCAACAGTGTTGTGGATAAAATCAAAAACTCCGTTAGTAGCGCAAGCGTCTTGTAGTGCTTCAAGCGTATCGCACATCTTTCGGTGTTTAAACTTCATATCCTATGTGATACCTGATTCGCACTGGATTGCAACGGGGCAAACGACGTTCTTGTCAAGAGAGTCGTTTCTTGTGAGCGTAAGCGTGGCCTTATACGTATTTGGCTTCCAAGCAGCCGCAAAGAGAATCAAGCTACTCCCATAGCGAGCTCTCCAAACGGTCGACTTTTACGCAAGCTACAGGGTTGGCGCAGAGCGATAAGAAACATCGTTTCTAATCTTTGCACTACTGAAAGAGCTCCTTAAGTGATTTTGAGAGTCACAGTGGTGAACGTTGGTGAACTTGTTAAATGGTATTCCGTAGGCAGATGATCTTGGGGATGATGGGAGTCTATGGGAGTAGCCGGTCCACTTGGCTCTATCGGAGCTCGGACCACCGGTCTTCAACTTGAAAAAGACGAATGCCGTGAGGGGAGCACTCTTGATGTAGCCAGGGCTCCGCCCGAACAAGCCCACAAGTTTCTCTAGCTAACCGTGAATCTCGGCAGGAATACTGTCATGGTATTCAGCAAAGTACGAAGAGCGACAAACACAAATCATTGACGCGCGACATACCAACATAGAACGGGCTCACGAGAGATTTCTAAACAACAATGGAGTGAAATAATAGAGGGCGTCTGAGTTTGGCAACAGTCAATCATCAAGCCATCATTGCCAAAAAGCTTGCATTTTACATCGTGATCCTTTGCCAGAGAATGTTGCGGACGACTCCAACGATTACGAGCACGGTAATCATGCGAAATAGGTGAAGGAAATTTCGGCAAGCAAATAAAGCCACAGTTTATAAAGTGCAGTGTATATGTATATATAAATATATATGTATATATTTATAAATATTACGGAACAATGTGGCACGTGCTTCAGTTAGCCTCTGTATATATATATATATATGTATATATTTATATATATATATATATATATATATATATATATATATATATATATATATATATATATATACATATATATATACATATATATATATATATATATATATATTTATATATTTACTTGTCTATCTTCATCTCGCCCCTCGCTGGCCTGTGAAAGACGAATCGCTTCTTACCGAATGCTGGAAAGTTATACTTGGTTGCGAATTCGATAACGATGTGGCGTCCGCATCGCTTGAATAATTGCACAGACACCGTGTGGGCGCGCATGATCTCGACGCGGTCCAATTCGCGGCGCTCTTTGCACGGGTGAAATTTGCCTTGATAGTATGGCGACCGCCAGCGGATGGGCTTGTGGTTCGACTGTTTTCGTGGCGTCGACATTGACCCGCCGCGAGATCCACCAACTACCGAGAAAACAACAGTGACACAACAGATCCCCGTCACGAGAAACGCGTTTGACGTTGTCAACCTCATGGGCGGTTAGCGCGCCAACGAGTGGGGCACGACGAAAAGTCACTGTCACGTCGAACGTGCCCTACGGAGCCACCTGGTAATACATTCGAAGGCTATTAGCACATCTGTATGGATGTATATATATATATATATATATGCATATATATATATATATATATATATATATATATATATATATTACAACGGCTTACTGAGAGAGAGAGTAAAATAACAAAATATTGACTCATATGTAGCCCGTATCTCATAGCGAGGGCCGGCCGGCTACAGCTGTGTCATTTGCTTTGTCAACTCGAAGAACGCAGCACCATTCCACAAGGCAACGGCTCTCTATTGGACAACCCGCTATGACGTGTTTAAAGATCGAGCACAGCAAACTCAATTTAGTTCAGAGAAAATCTTATTAGGCTCTATTCACAAATATATATATATATATATATATATATATATATATATATATATATATATATATATATATATATATATATGTATATATATATATATTTCACTGTAAACGTTCCCTTGTCCAGCAGAAACGTCTAGTGCACCACACCTTTCCAATGCCGTCCGACAAGCACTATATTCGTGTTAGCGTAAAGGCCTGTTTTTAATGACGGTGTTGGGTCCAGTAACTTCCTACTACCAGAACACTGTGCGACTTACATTATTGCAGGCAACCTCATGAAATTATGGTTCTCAGAAAAAAAACATTTATATTATCCGTGGGCATAATTGGGCAAATTAAACTTTGCAAGCACTCTATTTCTGTTACTTACAAAAAGCGCAGCGCTATCAAAGCGTTTAGTCAGAAGTTATCTGCTAACGAAAAAACTACATGAATAACAGACGATCGATTCATGCTGATACAAATTCGCATCTACCTGAATTTTCTGAGTAGAGTAGAGTTCTTTTTCCGACGCAATCTTTGTCTTTTTTTTTGTTTATATTTGCGCAATATTAAATCGTACATGAAGTTGTTAAATGTTGTAGAAATTGGGTTTTGCCACAGTAGGCGAGTACCGGAGTGCACACACATACGTGCTTTAACTTGCGGAGTGCCTAGTTTACAGAGTTTAGAAGTGATTTCAAGTTTTTTACAGTTTTTACTGACTAGCCTGCTCTGTACAAATGGAGCCAGCTACTTCAAGAACATTCAGGAAAGTAACAATAACTACGAACGACTAGCTTCTTCCTGTACAAGCGTCCATCGGAAGGCCCGAGTGATTAAAAAGGGCACTCAAAGCTCACGTTGTAATTATTGGCGTGACAATATATATATATATATATATATATATATATATATATATATATATATAAAGTGTGTTGCAAAAAATTAGCAACTCATGTTTTTTGGTGATAATTTCGGCTTGGTTTATTTGAATGGCTTGAATTTTAAGCGCATTGTGCGCATGCCGAAACACGAGTATGGTGTTAATTTCGTTGCAATCTCACTATCGGTACATACAAAAAAAAGTGAAAAACAGTGTTGCAAAATATTAGCAACAATAACATGCTAACAACACAGCTCTTGTTTGTAGAGGATAGTCGATACTAGAGCTGATATTCGATCCCGGGGATCAAATGTCAGGAATATTGTCTAGCTAAATCAGTCGTTCTATAGCTGCAAAATATTCTACAGCTTAGTCGTTGATCCAAACTAACGGCGAAGCGTATGTTTAAACCATGGGTCGTACAAAGGATCTCTCGGATAACGAAAATACAAGAATTGAAGCATATTCTGAGTTCTGTCATACAGTAACTGCTATAGCAACCAGATTAGGATGGTATAAGAGCACCATCAGCAGGTTCTTACACCCTGGAGTGAACCAAAGGTGCATATCTAACAGTGGGCGTGCGCCAGTTTTGACTATTCGAGATCGGCTTTTCGAGATACAGTTGGCTACTCATGACCAAATGTCTTCTTCCAGGATCAGGACTACTTTGGGAGTGCCAGTGCACTGATCCACAGTGTACCGAGTGTTAAGTTCTGACAAAAACGTGCGATACGCGAACAGGAAGCTTATGCCACGACTGCAACCGAAGCACATTGTCGGCGTGAATTTTCGCATAGATACCAAACTTGGGATGACGAGTGGAAAAACATCGTCTTCTCGGATGAAAAGAAATTTAATCTCGATGGCCCTGATGGCTGTCAGTACTATTGGGACGACTTACGGAAGGAACCTAAATGGTTCTCGAAACGTGTGGCCGGTGGTGGTTCTGTGAAATATTGGGGCGCGTTTGGATATAATGGGAAGTCCGATCTAGTCGCGATTGAGGACCTGACACAGTTTTTCAACAAGACAGCGCCACGTTTAATACCTCGGCTAGCACTATAGCCTTTTTTCAAGAACAAGTAGTGCCACTGTTTGACTGGCCGGCATTGAGTCCAGACCTGAATCCTATCGAAAATCTTTGGGGACATTTGGTGAAGCAGATTTACGCAAATGGTCAACAATATGATAATTTGTCGGACCTCAAAGAAGCTGTCCAGCAAGCATGGACTAGTATTCCATTTTCGTACTTACAACAGCTCATTAACTCCATGAAAGACCGAGTTTACGATTTGATTCAGAAGAAGGGACACAAACCCCGTTTCAAGAATAGAATATGTAGTATCAAATAAGTCATACAGCCCTGCTAAGAATCGAATACGCCGTAAGGCGTTGTTGTTGCTAATATTTTGCAACACTGTTTTGTCACACGTTTTATTTTTTGTATGAACCAATTGTGAGATTGCAACGAAATTAACACCATACTCGTGTAATCATTTACAATACGTTTGCACACTCGGCAGTGCTCGTCTTTATATATAGCTCACTGGAGAAACTGACTACACCAGCCATCTCGAACGTTAGCCGTTTGTGTAAGCTACTACGTGTGCGGATAGGCATCATGCAAAAGGCTTCGTGCCATAACGTCTTCTCCTCCGTAATATCTGAACCAACAAGCGGTGGACAAACAATAGGCACGTTACGAGGGAGGTAGGAAGGGACTGAGGGCGGGGAACTTTGAGTTGAAGTGACCACCGCTGAACCCAAGGGGTCCAGCGAAGTCCTGGTGTGGCAAGCACGGCTGCGTGACGGGCCACCAAAAGCGAATGCATGGTTGACCCTTTTCGAGGACGGCCAACTGCTGCTTCTGCCGCCACAGAACAACACAGCTTCGTCCAGCTGCCAAGAATGTTCCTTGTCGCATTGAAGGCGCATCGCTTCATGCACGCGACACTCATGCACTCATCCAACTCGTGAGTGAGCGGGCGGGCGGGCGGTAGTGCGAGCTAGATTTTAAGCCAGAACAAGCTCCTCTGCTGCAGAAGGGCAACACTGGTGAAGAAATCGGGGAAGGACGAAAGAGAGCAGGACGAAGAAAAGCGAACAAGTATGGAAATTGGCTGCGTGCAAAACCCGGTGGCGGCGCCCCTTGAACGTGGGGACAAAACACAGTGAACACAGGAGGAACACTCACTACATCAATCCTCTCCTACGTCCACACGGTGCGGGCGCCGTCCACTGGCGCGCTGGAGCATAGGTGCGACCCACCGTTTGAATTTCAAATTGACCGTCAAAATGACACGACGGTCAGCGTCTACGCGAACACACACACGCAAAGACATTCACTGTTGGCACGTAGTTGGCAGACGTGCAGCCGGACCAGCATCTGCAGTTGGGGGAGGGCTCGTAGCAAAAAGATTGGATAACGCAAAAACGCGAGGCGCACATAGCATATGGCTCGAAGGAGCGGAAAGCTCCCACCATTGCGAAGGGGAACCGCAAGCAGACGCCGCCGCAGAAACGAAGCGGTGTTCGAAGGGCGGCACGTCTGGCATAACGCCATGACGAGCGAACCGCAGTTAGACTCAACGACAAAAGGCAGAATGGTCCAGTTGGCTGCTGGCAGGGCGGTGAACTTAACTTTTCAACGTGACGCATGACAAAGCGGGATGATGATAATGCTGTCTTGTGAGCCTTCCGCCACACAAGAAATGGGATTAGGTCCTCCGAACGGCAGATACTACGGTCAATTCCGTGCATCTCCCGAACAACAGGTACCGCTAGCACATTTTAGTCGTGTCAATTTTGAGTCCTCGTCCCTTTTCCTAATAGTATTTTACCTACCTATCTACTAAGTCTAATTTATATATTTCTAGTACTAGCGTTATGGTTGTTTTACTGCAGCTAGAACAATCGACTGACCTCGTGTGTAACCACTTTGCACATGGTGCTGAACATGATCGAAGTTGAACGGAAGCAAATCTGACAAGCTTTACCTCTCACAGACATAAAGGCACTTTGATTTTAATATAAGATGCCGTGTGTGCAATCGCTCAATGTGTAACATAATTATTTTACATAACCGTTAAATATCTGAATTGATTCTGAACCGTTAAATATCTAATTTGATTCTAAACCGTTAAATATCTGAATTGTATCTGAACCGTTAAATATGTTGCAGCAATTTGGAAATGCGTGTGCCCATTTGGACATCCGCCATCTGAAATAAGCCCATAATGTGTTCCATACGAGCCACACTATTAGATGATTTAATCTGATGTCAAACAAATAGCCAAGTAAATGACTATGCTATGTAAGCTGATGCTTATGTCTTTGTTACATTGAACATGCATTAAGTCAGGTGAAACATTATCAAATGCAGGCGCATCACAAATGCACGCGTTGCCAAATATCGATTCTACACTCCTCTCGCCAGTGTTCTATATTTCGCGAGACTAAATATAGAAGGAAGGAAGAATAGACTTCTGAAGCCTTTCCGGCAAAGGGCTAGTACTTTGGGGACGGCAAGCGACTGATAGGGGCGATTGTACACGTCAGGGCTTGTTAAGATAAAACAGCGAAAATAGTATTAACCAGTTAGCATGACCCCTTAACTAGTTCGGTGATAGGTGGCGACTAAAGTCAAGGCCTGTCGTTACGTGGATGTCTCAGTCGCACGTGGAGTATGACCGGAAACGGCAACAACTTACAAATTAAAACGCACAACAACATAAAAATCCGTTTAGCGGGGAAAACGTCGCATGTTGCTTTCGGTGCACCGTCAACTGCGGACTACAGGACAAGTGATACTCTTTAGAGTAAGCCGGGTACTAGAGCTATATGTACTCGGGATATTTAAAGGATTAGATATTCGGTGATAGGTACTTGTTTATGTTAAAATACAATGGTTTACAAAATTCGACATCAACCATAACCCGAACGGGTCGAAATATAGCTTTGACTTACTGTAGAGGCAAATCCCTGAACGTCCCATCAAATGCACTCCTCTGGTCAAAGCACCCATAAATACAGTAAAACGTTTTCGAAGCGTTATAAAATATTCTGTATAAAAGATTTTGCGTCACTTCTATGAGTTGATTATGTGTTGAGTGATGTGATGTAAATCCGTGCTGAGCACGGTGTGGCACGTGGTTTTATTATTAAGCACGTTTTGTGCTTACACGTGCCATTATTTTTTAGTTCTACTATTAAATATATTTTAAGGATTCGGTTAGGCACGGGGCAAATGCCTTGAATAGGAGAGATTGAACATTTTAAGGGCTACGACCAGACTTAAAGCTCCGATTTGAAATCAACCCGAAGATTAGCACATTTCAAGAAATTAAAAAATGTCAAATTGTAAAAATCTAGTATTTTTTATCGGTTGATGGACCGTCTATACCATCTGAGACAACATATAAAGGCAGACAACATCGGCGCACAGAAACTTAGCAGACCGGGCATCAATTAATTATTAGACTCGAACCCAGCGCAATGAGACTTTTTGATACTTACATGTAGTAGTTTCAGTAACGGCTGCTGTCGGCAAGCGAGTGGCAGAACCTAATACGCAAAAAGAGCATTTCTATTTAGTTTATATATATATATATATATATATATATATATATATTACCTATGTGCATTAATATGTTTACTATTATGTTGTACTTATTATATAAATGTTACCTTACAGTTTCGCATATTAATGATATTTGATAAGTGTAGCTCAATCATATATACATTAAAATAGCAATTATATTTACTATGTCAAACTGCTAATTAAATATATCCTCAAGCAGTGGCCAGCATTATGTATCTTAAAAGATTCCCCACATCTGTCACGAATATTCATTTAGAGTTTATATTTAGAGATACATATATCATTTAGCGTTGCGAAAACCGACCGTACACTGCATGATAAAAACCATGTACGAGTTACAACGTAGCGGTTTGTGCGGGTTCGGGTCTTTCTAGATCTTATTTGTCATGGCCCTAGTCAAGACAAAATTGGAATCCACATCGGCCATTTTCTCTTCATATAGATAAATCAAAGCTGTGTGGACCGCCGTTTTTGGCAGAGTGAATTAACGTTGTAGATGTTCGATGTATAGCGGTTTTTCGGCAAGTAAGTAGACAAGGCAGCTTTAGGCCGTTGTGTATAACGCATGGCTCTCTTCGGGAGTGCATGTTTTATCTTGTTTAGATTCTGCAATCGACTCTTCAATTCCGATGTGGGCTACTACAGCTTTACGCGCCCGTTCGGTAATATGAACTGTAAGAGATGGAATGAACCGTGGAATAAAACCGTGGGTTCGAGTACTCTAGGGGTCACCTAAGACACAGCCTTAACAATTTGTGCGGTACCAGATAGACCGCTTATCAAAATTTCATAACTTTGGTCTACTGATGTTAATTTCAAGACCCCCGCCCCCATTTTTATTCAATCGCGCTAAACTCTGTTTAGTTGAGAATAACTTTACGACACACTTTTCACATATGACTGCCTAGACTTTTTAAGCTAACACCAGGTAGCATGTCCGATACACCACAGGAGTGCAGGTTTGCGCCTACTATCACAGGGTATATCAGTGTGTGCTCGTAGCCTTGTGTGACTGAGTATGTCTGGATTCAACAAATAAACTTAATAGGAACCAGAAACCAATTGGAGAAGTCCACAAAGTAATAGGACATCTGACTATAAGAGACCAATTGAGAGATGCAGCAGAATCTAGCAGAATATAAGTCACTGTTCTGTGCGACTATATGGTCAGCATATATGTGAGCTTGTATGATCGACAAGTGCACATGTTGCTCAGCCAGAGAGCATACATATGGAGAGATCTGGGCTGTTAGGGGGGGGGGAGATCAATAACGATCCATCTTTGTTGTGTGATAGCCCCCTTCCGAGACGTGGTGGGGCAACTTGGACTGGGAATCGGTGGTCTTTTGCCGCGATATGACAACACCAAGTTTTTTGTTGGTGCCCTCCAGCGCGGCCTATGCACAGGCGCGAGCATAGTGTGATGTACGGCGAATTAACAACTGCATCGACGATGGGTAACGAGATGAATAGTGTATAATAGTATCAACGATTCACTGGCGGCGGAACCAAGCAACAAAGCGACAGTCGTGGTAGCGGCTACGACGCACCCACCCGCTGTACAATATTGAACCTTCATTGACTGATGCCCCCCCCCCCCCCCCCCACGTCGGATTCTCCGCTTGAGCCGCGTGCTGTTTTGCTGTCTTCTTGTCTATTGCTTTTTGCGGTTGCCACTCTCTATGATGGCAGCTTCGACGGATGCTCGTATGTGTCTCGTGTGTTAAAATGGAATTTAAGGCGTTGGGGCTCTGGGTAGCAGACAGGATATAGCCGGGGTAGTGAGAAGTGCTAAAACGAGGGCTATGAACAAAAACACGCAGAACGAGTACGCGGGCGATGCGTTCGAGGCACATCGAAGTGGGCATTTTATTCCTTTGTTATATCGCGAGCTAGAGAGTAGTAAGTTCAGTAAGTTGCGATCTAAAATGTATGTCATTTTATGATTGAGCTGTAGAAAGAACAATCGATTAGAAACGGTACTTGTTGTACGGCCTGCGTGCGTTTGTCAATATGTATGTATATATATATATATATATATATATATATATATATATATATATATATATATATATATACATACATATTTATCATTCGATTCACATGTAGCTGAATACGCATGTCACCTCTTTATGTCAAAGCAGATATGTTGAGACACCTCTGGCTTCCCCAATAGTTTTTGCATCTAAATTATTCTTTCGTTTTTGTGTTAGCATGGCCGCTGACTTTCAGCGGTATAATTTATCATCTGTTCTCAATCAGCACCGCAATCAACGACAGGTATCGAACCGAAACTACACCCTGGTCGATGACAGCTATGACTGGCGCAGAAACCTTTTTGATATTAATATATATATATACGAGGGCGGATCGGCAAGCTCTAATGTATATATATATATATATATATATATATAGACCTGCCACTTTTTGAATAAACATTTTAATATTAAAAAATCCCTATGTGTTTTGCAGGCTGCCGGGTGCCCTAGACCTAGCTCCATATCCGAGCCAACCAGCTTGCCCTTGGCTTGTTTAATCGCTCGGTGCTTTTCCTCGTGCGCTCTTTGAGAGCATACGAGCACGTTGTCAAATTTGAGAATCTGCTCGCGTTATGCTACAAGCGTTAGTAATTGCGCGAGAGTGCGGTTAGTGGGAAGGGCCCATGTTAAATTATAATAGTATTATCATTACATCTTCTTCTTCTGGAAATGACGTCTCTTAGTCGCGCTCCCAAAATTCATTCGTGGTTAGCGCTAGCGCAACACGACCCATCGAGGCCAAGTAGCGATCATGTGGCGGTCGACAAACTTTGTTATTAACCTCGCTAGCTAGCTTGTTATTGATCTATGGCGCCCGGCGCTCGGAGTTTCGTCATTTGTCATCTGTCACCATATCGCCGTTGGGAAAGCTGGCCCAAAGCGTTGGGTACACATATCGAGTTAGCCTGTTTGAAATTCCTGCGGCACCAGGGGGGGCCTCGGCCTAGATGCAGCGACTGAATGAACTGCATGCAAATCCGCTCTCCCCTGAGGAGCCAACACGTTGCCCTCTCTCTCTCTCTCTGTAGGTTGAAGATAAACGCCAACAACTCCTGCGGTCGTTCACGGTCTAGTGGTTTGGGGCTCTCTGATCATCGCATACATCGCCAGGATGGTAAGTGGAGAAAATGAAGGATGGTGAAGACTGCAAACGTGTCCTAAGAGCAGCGATAGTAAAAGCACTCATCCCAGGAAGGGCTACTCGGATTGCTGTCTCATCTGCGGGCATACAGCAGAGTCGGGTAATGTCCAGCATATTTTTAAGTCACGCCCTTTCTTCTAGCTGAATCCACGTCAGCTAAGGGGCAATCTTTGAATCTGCCGCCCCTCCGACGTGTGCCGTTTGGGTTTCTCATAGATATGCTGTTGGACCTACTATCAAGGGAAGCGTATTCAAGGCTTAGCCAACATGTTCAAGCAGAAGGACAGCGTTTCTCTGTCAGAATGGCCCGTAGACCAACAGTAGACTTCGAGGTAACATCAACAATATATGTACAAAAAACCCGCCTCTGGAGCCGACCTGACGGTGGCCCGTGGTTTTTTTGGTGGGTATGACGCCAGCAACAACACCAGCAACAGTCCCACACTACTGCAGACTAACGAGATGTGAGGTAGTACGGGATGTAGGGGAAAAGTCTAATAAGCTAATAGCTGCGCTTGCCAATTCTTTGGTCGTTAGTATTGCGGTTATTATTGTCACTCCTACCGGTGCGGCATATTAGAATCGACCTCAGGACTCATGACGGCCATTTATGGCGATAAGCTGTGGCGCCTCACGCGCCCCGTGATGACAAACGTTTATGCAGTTCTAACAAGTCAGCAAACTAGTACCCGCTGAACAAAAAGAGAAAACAAATACTCTGCCCTGTTTTTTGGTCGTAACCAAGGTTTGGAGTTAGGACAGCTTTCACATCATACATACTGTACTGTCCTGTAATAAATCTAGACTGCTGAGCTGTGATTTGATCTCGACCTGGTTATAAAAAAAAATGCATGTCAGACATGAGATGCAGAAAACATTAAGTGCAGTAGTACGCCTGCTTATCAAAAGCAGATAAGTTCGTCCGTAGGCTATACACGCTTGGAGTTTGTATGCAGCATCTGTCAGAAGTGGTGCATTATATGAGTTGCTATGCCTCCTATCAAGACAATACGTCACGGCGTTTCTGTAAAATTTGGTCGATAAAACAATTTTTGCCAATGAACTGTGGTGGAATGATGAGCCGAGAGCAGGAGAACATATATAACGAAAATAAATTATTATCAACCTCATAAAAATTATGTAGATTAATTCTACTTAATATGTGTCTAAATTAGGCGCCATCGCTCAGATGTAAGGAAATTCTAAATGTTAGATTTGGCAGCGGCGCGTTAGATGTTATTCATACATGTATATACGTACGGCGTTATTGCATTCTAAGCACTCTTTCTACTGGATGGAACTCTGATATGCCATTATCCTTCGTGGGTATTTTCCTATTCCCTACTTGACAAACGAGGCAATCACAGAACACTCACCCATGCTGACATGGCGTTAGCTAAGTAAAACGCAGACAAAAAAGACAAATTCAAAGATTTCTACAACCAGCCCCGAAAGCGTTGAAAGCCTTATGTGGCTTGTTCTGCTCCAGGCTTCGGCAACACGTAGCAAATCCAGGAGAGACCCGAGTCTACCATAACGTAGTTCGAAGATTTGTATTTCTGTTAGTACACGCTAGTATACGTTCACATAATTTAGTGTCAACGTGCAACGGCGCTAGCATTGCTCGTATATATATATATATATATATATATATATATATATATATATATACAGTTCGTTTAACGTACTTTAGGGTCTAGTGCAACACGACGAAAAACAATTTTTTCCAATAGAACAAGGAGCGAAAATGTCTTCTTTTGGAGTGAAAGCAAAGCTACCAAAAGTAGTTGTATTCTAAAGCAGAACAAATGTTGTTTCTGAGATAATTCTCTGGAAATGAAGTTCTTTGCAATTCTTATATTTTGGCTTTCACGCTCAATTACCCATTTCAGAAAAGACATTTCCATCTTGTTCCATTGGCGAAAATGATTTTTCGCCGAGTTGCACTGGATCGCAAAGTTCGTTGGACGAATTCTGCGAGACCCTGCATATATATATATGTATATATATGCATATATATATATATATATATATATATATATATATATATATATATATATATATATATACATGCTTGTAAAAAGCTATTTTTCACAAGAAAGAAAAACAGAAAATATATACATAGTCAAAACTGCTTGTCAAGCATAGCGTGTGCTTCTGCGAGCCATCGTATCACGTCGCCATGTGTGGCCGGGGGTAGCGTGCTTGGCCACGCGTTATTTGGCTAGGAAAATGTGCCTATTTTCTCACTACATTTACTGAGTTCTCGACGTGGAGCCTCGGTGAGTGAACATGACTTCATCATGGCGTCAGGTCAGGCAGGCGTCGCTAGAGAGAGAGAGAGAGCCGACAAGCCGACGGTCTCAGAAGTAAAGATGAGTTTGGACGAGACAACGAGAGACGAATGAGAGAGGGAGAGAGAGAGAGGCACTGCTATAGCGCGCCGACAAGCAGGGATAGGAAGATAGATGGTGCTGCTGCCGGACAGATCTGCTCCTCAACGGCGAGCTCGAAATTTCTTTTTTGAGGAGGAATTTGTCAGACGATACGGAAGAAGAAGCATCACCACCACCTGAACCTCAAGAATGTTGCGCCGACCGACGACGACGGTGACTGACAGAATTTTTCGGCTGTCGATCCGTGTCTTCTCTCCAGGGTCTGCTTTCTCGCTTGTTCTCCCGTTCGTTCTTCTGCTGTCGGGGATGAGCACTGGCTGCGGAGGGGGGTGCGGGGGGGGGGGAGGGGAATACGCTGACGTCGCATACAGCGGGAGAGGGGAGGCGTGGGGCAACGTTATCACCATAGCCCATATCGCCCGCGCCCCGTCAATAGGCTTTCGGTTGGAAGGCCGAGCGGCCGCAGTGTCCTGCCGCTGCCAAGACAGACGACCCCTTCCTGTACGGGGCTGCCTGACCGTGTTGGCTGGTCGGCACGCAGAAAGAATCCAATCGCGAATGAACCGACGGACCTGTTCTGTCCTGCTGACGCGTCAGGCCGGGCCGGCTGATGACGGGAGACACTTGCGGGGGTTCATCTCGCGAAGATGTCGCCCGGTCGCCCCCGCCTCTTGGCCAGCTACCGCCTACGACGGTAGGATCCCGATGACAACGGCACATAATGGTGGTAATACGATAGGCGGCGTGTCATCACAATGCAAATTCACATTAACACGTGCGCTGCCGCTACTGCTGCCTCCTCCACCTTCTCCCTTGCTACTCTTTATCGTTCTGGTATTGCCTATATATGTAGGGCTCACTAGCTGCTATGGCTCTTGCCGCGCTCATCGCGCTACCTTGCACAGCCCTATACACGAGTATAGCCTATGTACGCGCATGTATGTATGGTAGAGGGTGGTTAGACACGAATGTTTGCCTTTGAATGCTTACAGGGAAGCAATGAAAAACGAAGACAGTAACTAGTATTTGTGTACGGATATTGTAATACATTTCGTGTAACATTAACGTATACTCTTCTCTTTTTAATATAGATTAACTGATAAAATGCATGATGCACACCGGGCGTCGTTGTAAGAGCCACGGTAGTGTGGAACTTACAAAGTCTAATTAAGGAACACTCTAGGGTATTCCTTAGTGGTAGACATAGAAACGGTTATACGGCGTTTCTGTTGGTTTGTGTGAACCACACTAACTTGCAGATTTAGGCCGACTCTAAGCGGTACAAGAACACTGAAAATGCTCAATTGCTCAGTGTTCAATACCGTAACATTAAGTTGTTTGGAGGTTCTGTAACAACATGCGTTCAAGCGCAGCTCAACGATTTTAGAAAGTGAAAGAAGAATTTGTCTGTTGAAATGCCCACTGATTTTCCATAGGTGATAACCGTATCCTGACGAACTAACCGTATACTGACAAACAGCCATATTTATCTCATAGAATATTAATACTATAATAATAAAAATATTAAGAACGTTGATTAGAAAAACCCATGGCATGGGCAAAGGCGATCATTTTCAAAGCTTCAAAGCAACGCTGCACGCAGCCTCCGCACAGCAACGACACGGTCCCGTTTCTTTGTGCCCCTGGCGTCCTGATCCTGGCCAAAAGCCTTCATCTGAGAGCAGTAGCTTTTAGACTAATACAGCCAGCCGAGCTGTCTGCGTATCGCCAGTCATCTCTAGCCGTGTGAGTCGCGTGCTCTGCGTTCTCGATAGATCCTCGACAGACAAGGAGAGCTAAGCGATAAGCGGAATGGGTCGAAGGAAAATATAGCGCCGGATTGAACGATGCATTTTAGCAAGTGTTTCTCTATCGTCTGTAGGGCAAATAGGGAACGACAGAGCCAAGTTGACATGCTGATGGGTGACGCTTCCCATTTGCTAATTGGCTACTTGAGTTGAACATTTTTGCAATTTGTAGGTCTAGGAATACACGTGTCTCTTTAGCGGCTTGACTCCTGTTCTTACTTAGCAGCTACCTTCAATGCAAGCACAAGGAGTACAATCCACTTATATATATATATATATATATACAAAAGCAGATCAAAAAGTTCTGGTACATATTTCTGACAAATATTATTTATTTAATCTTCCAAAGTGTTTTTGTTTCCCTCAGAATAGCTTTTGCCCGCTGCGCTGCACTTATGCCACCATATTTCCCTCTCTTCGAACACTTTTGAAATGCGCCTTTTGAACGAATCGAGCAAAGTTCTCCTGCGAATTTTCTTTATCTCCTCTATAGTCTCGAAACGTTGTCCCTTCTTCAACTCATTTAATGTTTTCTTCTGTTATTGACGTCGAAGGTCTTCCCGAAGTGGGCTCTTCAAGTCCGTCAAGAAATCGATGGCACTACGTATACACAGTGTTTCGGGAGACTGCTTGTTCGCCATAAGTAGTTAAAACATTTCCACCAATTTAAATCACATGAGTTGATTTTTAACACCAAAGTTATGCAAATGCGTTGCTCTTTCATTTTCCTCTCTCAAAATCGCCGAATCTCGTTTTCATCACTTCTCAAACAGTAGTCAACAGTACAAACTCAAACAGTAGTCAACAAAATTCAAAGTGCTAGAATTTGCGATCTACCCTCGTATATAAACACATTATATTGTTTATTGTCAATTTTTTTAGGCTTCATATAGCCTAAGCGTGTACATTTGTTTGCACATTCGTACAGGGTCTGGATGGCCCCATTTAAAGCCATCTTAAGCAAGAGCGCCACAAGCTTAGCTGAATAATCGGAGCCAAGTCATAAACCCAACATTTTTATTTGGATTTAAATTAAACTAGAGATTTAACTTAAACAGACGCTAAAGCAGTCACATCATTTTTGCCAAAAACGGCTTTACAGTACTCGCATTATTTATCGTTTTTACTCGAATTCATTTAAGATATTTGACATTCCTCTCTTTCACCGTACACGGCACAAACATTAAGCGCATGTAAAATACCGTGATGTGCCGAGGCATATATATATATATATATATATATATATATATATATATATATATATAAAATAACTAACTCGTCTGCTCATTTTTTTTACAGAAATGCTTTTCCGTAACGGAAAACGGCCTAAAATCAATTATTAGATGTTGCCTCTATAAAACTTCAATCACTGGCTTATTTCTAGGTATGCGGATTTGTAATGTCTGACCCGTTCAAAAATGCTGCACACCTAGAAAGCACGTTCTTCAAATCTTATGAAACTCTACAGTCGTTCTTGCGACTTGCTGTTGTATGCTCCAATGAACTCACAAGGAACTAGCAACGGGCGTCTGTTTTTGTCTTACAGTCTGGGACAACATGTAGAAAGTAAGTACACAGGATGGGTATCTCAGGTCTTTGTTGAGCAATCCGAAATGACTAGCTTGTGGCGCGACGTTCCTCAAATTTGAAATTAGTGAGTTTGAAATTGTGAGACTTTTAACCACGTCAGGGGCTCGATTGACTTTTCCTGCAAAGACGTTAGGACAATCTGTTATCTAATAATGAAAATCACTGTTGAATTGTAGACCGCTCTAGGCGATATTTTAGTAGCTTAGTAGACATTTCACGTCGATTCCTTTGTCATAAGGTTCTTGTTTGAGTGTACTCAAATATATGTTTCTAACTTAACTACTATTGTCCGCATTGCTGACACAGTTTTGTGAAGAAATTTGCGATAACGAGGATGAGAAGGAAGACGTCTGAACGCAGCCAACTGAATTGTCACACTGGCTGCAGCGAACGTGGCGATTGCGAACGACACCAGCATACATTCTGCACTTTCTGCGCATCACACGGAATTACGCAATGCCGCAGTAGACTTTGCCATCAAACGAAACGTGGCCGAAGTGAAACATACCAAGCGAATAACGACCTATTTATATGCTGTGAGGTAGACACGTCTGTCTCTCCCACCCAGGAGGGCAAATGTGCCCACTGCTTCGTGAGACCAGCGAGTCTCCGCCTGCGGCCTCATCAACCTTAAGACCCCGTCGAATCTGGCAATAACGGCACTCGACGCGCTCGTCGACACTGACGTCTTCAAGTCTCGTTCCTTCAAGACGTTCGGTTGACGTGTTGCGACTTAAAGCAAACACGTTCAGGCGTGTTCAAACATGCACAGAGCACAAGCCACGGGACGTGCAACACAAGAAATACAAGAAAGGCTCTAATGGGCTTTGTGTGTTGATCCGGACACGAACAGAGTGGGCCTCGACTGCACCGTTCTGCAAGCGTTCAGCGGAGATGGTCTGCTGGCGCGTAACGTTTCCGCGGACTCCGACTACATCCGTAGATGGAGTGAGCCCGTTACCAGTATAGCCCTAGTGTGCATAGTAGTAGTGGTGCCAATCGTAACAGTAACACAACTAGGAAGACTGTGCGTCTTTGCGTGCCAACATGTATTTTCGGTCTGTTTTTTGCCATGTTATGTGTGTATATATACAAAGTCATTCAAATCGTTATGTACTACTTATTTTGAGGTTTGGTAGAATTCGGCAAGAAAATAATGTTTTCCAATGGAAGGAGGGGGCGGAAACGTCTTGGGCGGAAACGCATGAAGGAACCGATTAAACCGGCGTGTTCAGAGGAACATTCTGCACAACTGAAGACACTTCACTAGCTTGCGTAGCGAAAAGCGAATAGTTAGAATGAAGAAAGTCATAAAAAGTCGATATGTTATGTTAACGTTTTTTCGTAAAAAAATCGTCATTTTTTTCATTGGGACCAAACATGAATGTCCAAAAGACCACTCTCACGCAATAGCAAATTTAATGCCCACCATCTTCGTACCAAAGTGATGGTGCTGCGTTACGTAGTAGTCAAGTACCTTTTTTTTTGTTCTGGGAGGTTTCGGGAATGCATGATGCACATGCGCCACTAGCAGCCTGCTTGACTAGTGTGAGACTCGCAAACCCACTAAACCCGGATTCCTCCCCACCCCCCCAGGCTCGGTATTACTTTGGCATTACATCGAAGCCGTGGGAGAGGCGTCTCTGCCGTTTACCTTCAATCAGCTCTATCCCTGACTATCATCCCGCGTGTCTACCTTCGGTTGGATAGGGGGATGCCATTTTGTAATCCGTCCTGTGAGGGTGCGTCGAGACCATGAGGGCCTGGCTGCTCCCCACCCCCCCCCCCTCCCTCGGCGCTTCGTCTCGACCACTCTCCCGAGAGACTTTTTCGACAGTCATAGTTGTTATGTTTTACATGCAACTTTTCACGTTCAGAACCATAACATTTTGCCAAGACGTTTCCGCCCCTTCTTTCCACTAGGAAAAATAATTCTCTTGCCAAGTTCTACCAAACCTCAAAAATATGTACCTAACTTTCTCATACACCCTATGCAAGTATGCACGCCTTCGCTTTCGATATGGCTATCGAAAAAGCTTAGTTACTTGACAACTACGTAACGCAGCACCATCACTTTAGTACGGAATTGGTGGGCATTAAATTTTCCGTTGCGTGGGACTGGTCTTTTGGACATACATTTTTGGCCGTAATAGAAAACCTACGATTTTTCACGAAAAAGCGTTAACGTATGACATAACAACATATCGACTTTTTATGACTTTCCTCAATCTGACTATTCTCTTTTCGCTACGTAAGCTAGTGAAGTGTCTTCCATTGTGCAGAATTTTTCTCCGAACATATATATATATGTATATATATATATATATATATATATTTACAATTATAAATGCAAACTATATGAAAGGCTTACTGTTTGATTAGCTGAAATGCTCGTTTAATGCAGAGCCTGCTAATTAACAATCTGTAAGGTTATCGTTATAATCTGCCTGTCGAGTGCACGTGACTGGCTCTTCTCTAAACGCTACTAAACACTATGTGCCTATTATTCCTGCCCTTAAACAAACTGCCCTTAAACAATAAGCAGTAATGTGTGCACGCCTGCAGATTGACTTGTAGAGACAACTGCCAATATTGTTATTCAACTTTCTGACGTTGACAATGGGGAATACTTTGTTCATTCTTTGTAAGTCTATTACAGAGGGGGCAGTTATCATTAGCTGTTATTTAACATTCGGTCAGCTGAGGTGTGTACGGTGATAAACCACAACCATATTTTAGAGGTGCGGTTGTGCGCTCGAAGGTGTGACATCTTCGCGTTGTGCCAGGCATTGGATAGAGAGAAGGCTGGAGTCGCCCGTGGTCACCAATAATTAGCGAAGAATTAACGTTGTTTTTTCACACAACTATTTTAATTAAAACGAGCACGATCTACTTTGCACGCTGTTTTCGACGTTGATAGCGTTGCACGCCTTAAGCCTTTAGCCATACGCCACGCAAACATTCCGCTGACCAATTCGGGTCAGACGACAGTTTCAGTACTTGGTGAGGATATCTCTCTATTCTTTTTAAACAATGTTTCTATTTCATATTGTTCTGTCACGCGTCCTGCCGTCAAGCACGTCACAATGTTTTTGTCGTCAAGCCAGAGCTAAAACCCCTACATCTAAAACGCATTGCCTTAAAAACCTGACGCGCTACTTCAGCATAGTCGTGTTGGGTGACTAGAGTGCTTTTTCGACAGCAGACAAACGTGATACCGTGACAGTCCCAGGACTGTCTGAACTCATCAACGGGATGTTTGCATGCCGTATGGCTATAGGGTCATAGTAACGGAAATGGTTGTAACTTGTTCAGTCGGAGACTGCATGTATTTGACGTGACGTCTGAGTGTCGAAGTCGTACAGCTCAACCAACGTTACCCTACTGGATATGAGCTAAAAACCTACAACGTGCACAATCTACCACATCATAGTGCGTAGCAGCATCTACCAGTAGCATCGTTTTTGAAATAATAATTATTAATTAAAAAGCGCGCGGGGAGCGGCGGCAGAAGTAGGACTGTCACTAGAGGAAGCTAGTCGTCGGCAGAGTATACAATTTTCAATTATGAAGGTGGGTGATGTGACGTCCTCATGCGATTATGTGTGGGGGCTTTGCAGTGTGGTGGGGGAGGTGTACGCGCGGATTCATCAGAGGCGGGGCCCCTCCTGTCATCTTCCGACGGACTCTTCTTGTGACCGACCGCGGAACAGGAGCAGTGTGGGGGCAGATTGGCGTCAAGCGGTGGATGGATAGTTTGTTGGTGCGGTGCCGATCTCGACACTGCCACTGCCTCCGCCGGCGCCTTTTCCTGGTCCATCATCGTCGGGTGTCGAGCCTGGTAGCGTGGTGGCATGCGTCTGCGCCTCGCGACCGGAGGAGACACTAGATAGGTGCGCGGGTTCGAGCCCCACCGTTGCACATTTGTATTTATGGGGGTGTGTCTATGAGGCAATGCGAAAAGCAGTGTCAAGCAGGACGTTAAATCTTGGCTGAGAGTCAGCCCCGAAAGGATTTTTTTTACCAACGTCGCGTAAGTAGTCCAGGCTGTTTGAGCTGAGGGCCTGGCTGATTTTCCGTCCGTCTCCGGCACGGTAGCGAGTCGACGGCAAAGCGGCGCGGTGTTAGGCCCGGCCAACACTAAAGATCAAGGAACGATGGACAGCTTGCGTCGTCATGACACAGTAGTGCGTTATGACAAATGGGCGGAAGTCGTCGGCATTGCCAACGGGCGTTTCCCAGATATACAGCGACAGCCCGGCTGGCTGACCGTGGCGATGACAGCGGGTCGCCTTCGGTGTTCGCCGCCCTTTGGTTGGTCCGACGAGGTGGTTCCTCCTCGTCGTCAGGCGTTACGCCGAAAACGGACTACACTTCGCATTCGTTCGCATTTGCGTTTTGCGTCTCCCCTTTGCTCCACACTCGTCGCGATCGTTTCCCGGAACGTGATGGATTCTGACCCGGGTTGTCCGACGTCGTCGTCTGTGGACATTCTTATGCCAGTGAGTGAGTGAGTAAGTGTAAGTAACTCTCTAGCAGCTTTCCATCGTTCTTCATTCGTCGCCGTTGCCGGTGGCTATTGTACCGCCGCTCCACTGCCGCCACCGCACCGTCACACACTTGGCCATCAGCAGAAGACACGGCGGCAACACAGGCAGGGAGGTGAAAACCGCAGGAAACCAACGTGTGAAGAATGTGTGTCCTCAGAGATAGTGCAAGATACTACTATGCGTTCGAAGCTCATGCTCACACATAGGCACACACGGACAGGAAGAGCAAAAAAAAGGGATGCAGAGAAAAGCTAGCAATAGCTGCTTGTCAATTTCCCCACGGCCGAACGGACATTGAGCGGTTGACGCGCCTATAGACAGACGTTCGCAGCGGTGTGACGTAACGGACAAAGGTTGCCAACTCCCCTAGCCCTAGAACAACACAAGGGCGGGGATGGAGGGGGCGGGGAGGGGCAGCAACATGAGGACACATCGTGACATCTCCCACGTGCACGGGTGACTGTGGCATCATCGCCTTCAGTCGTTGCTGGCGGCTGCACTGGAGTTCGGGGAGGGCAGATCCCGAACGACAGATCGACACATAGACGGATAGACAGTCTCTCGGCCAACAGACGTGCGGCTAGAGAACGACAATCACACGTCGCACGCCAAGCTACAGACTACAGGCACACACAGGAAGACACAAAAACGCCGTCGTCACCCGAACGTGGTTCGTTCTTAGGCGGTCATGAAAACCCCATCCACGAACCGGCCGGAGGTTGCTGTAGCGGGTAGACAGTAGCCGGCAGGGGGAGGAAGACAAAGACGCCTGCGGACGAGGAGAAATAGCATCCGAACGTATGTGGAAAGGCCCACCACACCAATGCCAGAGTGTCGGATACTCAACAGAAATAGGGCAAGAGCTTATGAGAGACCGAGAGGGAGACGGAGAGAGATAGGGAGAGACGGAGAGGCGCGGGGGGGGGGGGGGGTAGGAAGAACAAGAGAAAGTGAAAGGGGAGCTCCGACGTGTCGTTTCGGCTCAGCTGTCAACAGCAAGGGTTTTGCTGCAGGCCAGGGGATCCGATACCTTGCGCCGGCGCCTCGCAATGGAGATGGGCAAGCGAGCGGTCGAGGGGTTACTGGGGAGAGGTGGGTGTGTGTTTGTGCGTGTGGAAAAACACCTCGAGGCCAACTTGGAACCAAGCACGCGTAGAAGACAGGACGGATAAAAAGAGGAACGAGACGAGCGCAAGCCGTGTAAACGGTCGTGGCCGCACGAGTGCCCTGTGCTTGCGCGGTATGACCGTACGGCGGAGAGAGAACACTGCTGCCGACCCGATTCGACCCGACGACGACGACGATGGTATAGGGGCTGTCGTGCAGAGAGAAAAGAGCCGCCAGACGATAATAAAAAAAAGCGAACATCCGACCGAAATAAGGTTGTATCGCTGCCACCTTGCAGCGCAAAACTTTGCAGCGATCATGCTACGCTTGATCCGGCGCAGCAACACCCGGACGCTCTGCCTGCTGAGCAGCGGCGGCGGCGATGGCTAGCTAACAGACAGAGTCTCTTCGGACAGCTACACGCTTTCCAACAGCGTGGAAAGAACACAGCAGTCGTATTAGCACAACAAATGACGATACTACAAACACATAAACAACAGCCACAACAACAACAACAACTAAAGAAACAAAGGCAGCAGCAGCAGCAACAACAACAACTAGAGAAACAAAAGCGGCAGCAGCAACAACAACAACAATACATGTAATATTCACAATAACCGCAACAACAACAATAACAACAGCAGCAAAAATAACAGCTACCACAGCCACAAAAACAACAGCAGCAGCAATAACAGCTACAACAACAACAGTACTAACGGTAAAAGCAACAACCAGAAAACAGTAACAACAGGTTCAACAAAAAGAACTACCGTTTCACCCTACTGAGACTGTCCGGGTGTCAGCCTAAGTCGAATTTGTCAAACCGCTTGGTTGTCGCCGTCGACGCATGCGCGAGACAAATATGATTTGTGATTCCCACCACTCTTGTTTAGTCGTTAGTTTTTTTGTACCATAGGTTTACTTTTTTTGTTACAGTACATATACGTCACTAGTTGGCCGGCCGTAGCTGTCCAACGACTGACTTCCACACGTCTATGCGCGCTGCGATCGTGGCATTTGTCCGACTTGTCCCGCTTGACGTTGAGAATATATTAGCAAGCCAGGCAAACGGAACGCAAACGGAAAGCGACGTCCGTCGGCTTGGACTTGCGTACTTTGCAATGAGGCGACAGCCCCACCACGATAGACACCGTTGGCGAGACTCGCAGGACAACACTGATCACACAGTCTGCCGCTGGGGCAGTCCACGTGAGCACACTGATAGTCTGCTGGTAGGATCAGACTATAGGTCTGTGCGGTTCGACCTGCAGACTTAGGCGGCGCCCGTCTCCAGGTCCTCTGCAGGTCTGGTTTGGTCTATTTCGATCAACATCCTTTCGTCGTGTATTCGTCGTGTGTTTCTCGGTTTACTTCGTTCCCGCCGTACCCGGCAGAAGTGGCACCGTTCTGCGACTGAGAATCGAAGGCTTCCACATGAGCAGGAGAGGAACGCCGCGACGGCTACCCCCATCGATTCCTTCGTTCGAGTTCAGTGTGCATCTGTCTTATCCGAAACCCAACACAGGGGCAACGCAGACCCCCCACCCAGAAACAGAGAGAGAAAGAGAGAGATTGTGAAAACGAAGATGTGTATGGAGAGCGAGAGACAGAGAGAAGACGGGCCAGGGGCAATGAACAAAGAAACAAGAACGGTAGGCATGTATTGGCACAAGAGGAGACGACGATAGGAGAGCAAAAACTGAAACAGTTTGTTCCGTTGGGGGCAGCTGTTGGCGGCAATGCCAGGCGAAACTCGAAAGGCGAAAATACATTTTCGTAGAACACAGGACAGAATGAGTGATAAAAACAGTGCAGGGAATCGAGAGTGAAAGAGAGATAGACAAAGAAAAAAAAACAAAGAGCACAGGAGGGAGATGCGGATTCGTTTCAGCGAAAAGTAACCATTTCACAAACAGCGGTAGCCAACAACTTCCCTGGGAAAGAATGAGATTAAGCGACAAACTTTGAGGTTCAAACAACGTCGAACCGAAGGGGGGTAGCAATCCGACTGACGAGATTGATGATGCTCATCCGATCGTGCCCATCGTCGAATAAAGCACGCGTGCCAATTGCCATTACATCGCCACATACATTATCACTATAGTAACATATACGTAAACGGGATAACGTTATCTAGAGAAAGGAAAGCCGGAGCTTAGATGAGTGCGGTGTCACAGAGGTAGACAGAGAGAGAGATTTCCTCATACCCTCATAGAGCCTTGAAACAGCAAAGCAAAAAGGTTCAGAAACAATAACGATAAGATTCATTCATCGATCTCCTTGACGCTAGAAGACGGGTGTCAGATCAGCGAGCATTAGGCACATTACGTGCCAGCAGCACAAAGTCTACTATAGTCTTTGAATTTGCTTAGGTTAGGTGAGCACTAAATCACAAAAACTCCACCAAACGTCGGTGGAGTTTTTGTGCAAAAATCTTCTCAGCAGCATCACCAACAATAGCAACAGCTGCATACTAAGTTCTATTGGATAGGCCAGACTTGATCTGGCTTAAACGTGGCTATGTCCTGCAATTCGTGTAGATACAGTTTGGTTGTTGTTGCTGCTGCTGCCGGTGTTGCTGTTGTTATCTACCAACACTCATAACCAGACAAGTTCTCATTCCCGCTATCGCACAAAATAAGCGTTAATTCGAAAGCGCTGTTCTGTCGGAACAATCGCATACAAGACAAAAATTGCAGTAGAATAAGACAGGTTACTTACGTATTCTGCCAGGCAGTCGCCGCCTGCAATACGCAGAGGCTGCGTGGACTGTTCACTGACAGGAGGACAATATCTGGCAGGCGATGGATTAGTAAACAGTTAAGACGATATTCCAATAACGGCTCGCGGTGACGAAACCAATATCGCTGATCCGGAGGGACGTGGCAAACTTAGTCAAATGCCCGGCACTGCTAGCAATGAACCTCCTTTTCTCAACTTTCGCAGGTGAGGCACAGTAAACATCTTATGAATGTATATTTAACCAATCCTGTAAGCCCTGTAAGGGAGTCGGCTGCCCTTACCGGACTTGACTTATATGTGCCGCAGGTGCAGCCAACAGAAGGTCTACGGGTGGCCAGATTGAATAGAATCAATGAATCGTCTCGCTTGCGCACAGCATCTTTGAGCTTTCCATAGGCGCCACGTAGCACCCACTAGACGCTGTGCACACAATTTGCAACAGCGGGAGGGTATTTACTTAACAACATATATATATATATATATATATATATATATATATAGAAAGAGAGAGAGAGGGGGGAGATAGATAAATGGAAAGTAAGAGATATAATCAATATAATATATAACAGTGGTATCTCTGTTCGTGAAATGGATCGTTTAATTGAGCAATCCACAAATAAACGCATTTCAGAGTTTTTCTTCGGGCTTAAGCGCTCTCATGATTCATTATATTGAAGAGTTTGTCAAACAGCATTTTGATTACATTTTTATCTAAATAAAATGCTGTTTGACAAACTCACCACAAATAAACTGAAACTCCAAAGCCTGCGAAAGGGCATTTCATTTGCATTTTAATGAATAATGTAATTATGTGTTATTGACCAGCCCGACTCCGCTCGTGCAATGGCTCTCCGTGATACGCTGGCAGACTACGGATGCTGGATTGCCAACCCGTGCTCGGTACCGACATTTCTGGGTCACGCCGGCAGTTCCGCTATCGGCGTTTTCGGAACAAACTTAACCAGGGGTGAAGTTAAGTTTCAGGGCGAGAACAACTCACTCGCGGAAGGCGCGAGCATTCGTGCCCACCATTCCGATGGCAATTGACATCACGGTGCGAGTCGCTTCGGATCAAACAGCCAGACACGAATCCTTTTCGCGGAAACTGAGTATGGTCAAGCTAATGGAACGCGCTCACGAGGTGCTCCCAGTGCCTCCCGTGGTGAACACAGACGGGTATGCGCAACAGCTCACCGAGATTCTACAGGCGTGCGCACTACCGCCTCCCGACAGAAGGAAAAAGAAGCACAGGCCATGGTTTGACCACCACTGCCGTCTCGCCCGGAGCGTGCAAATTGGCTTCAGGCTTTTTGCAGAAGAGCAACCGGCATTTCGCGCGCTGGCCTCAGTCTTCAGGACGATCTGCCGGAAGACGTACGAAATGCAGCGGAAGAAGTATCATGAGCTCCTGAAAAACCGGCTGATCGCCGAGGCAGAGAGCCAGCCATACAAATGGCTATCGAACTGTTCCAGGACAGCGGCCTGCCCCATAAGCTGTGCTTCCCTCATCGATCACTTCTCGGACATGTTCGCGTCGTCTGGCACAATACCTCGCGCGGTTCCATACTTTGCTGCCGTGTGGGATAAGGACACTGAAGGGGGTCGTGATATTCTTGAGAGGGAGTTCACAGTCCGGGAACTAATGCAGGGTCTGGATGGCTTACGAAACAAAAAAGCGGCCGGTCCCGACAATGTCTGCAACGAGCACCTAAAGAACGGCTTTGTGTTAACACCGTGCTGGACAGCCCTATTCAACGAATGCTTGCGCGCTGGGACTCCTCCAACTCAATGGAGAGACGCCACCCTACTCGTAATCCCCAAAGGCAAGGGCAACCCGACAACCCCCTCGTGATGGCGAGGCAATGCGAAGAAGAGCGTTTGTTATAAGCTACTCTCTGCCCTCCTGACGAGGAGACTAAACAACTTTCTTGAAAGTGTTCATGCCATACCAATGGAACAACATGAGTTTCGGAGAGAGCGATCTACAGAAACAGCGTGTACGATTCTGCTGGCAGATATCAAGGCAGCACTGGCTAAGCCACGTAACCCGCTGTATGCGGTATTCGTGGATTTCAAGGCGGCCTTTGGCTCGGCCCCTCGAGAGAAGATTTTGCGCACACTGGCTGATTTAGGGGTCCTAATGAAGGTGCTGAAGTTTCTCGCACAAATTCTCCAGGCGAATAGGATTACCATCGAGCTTCCCATACTTAGGGGTGATTTTCTCTGTCACCGGTACTTGCTTCTCCACGCACATATCTGAGAGGTGCAGGAAGGCACTGGCGGCGGCATGGGCGATCAAATCTCCGAACAGACTATCGCTGAAGACGGCACTCAGACTGTTCGAACTCAAGATAGCTCCGATCGCGCCCTATGGGGTGAGAGTCACCTGGGACCACCTCACGACAGAGAACCTCAAACAATTAAACCGCGTCAAGGCCTCCTTCCTTAAACGAGCTCTGGGTCTACATCTGACGGCTCGGAACCGCTACGTATATCTCCTCGCGGACACGCCGCTGTTCTCTGAGGTCCTGCAACGTCGCTTCAATCTACCTGTGATGAAGGCCCTTCTTGCAAACCACAGGGATTGGGAGGACGAAGTGGCGGGCATTGACGTAGAGTTCCTTAACACGGGGGCAATGAGGAATAGTGGGTGGAAAGGAACACATAGGCTAAACAGACATGTTGTGACCCGATTCGCCATTCATGGTTTTCACAAGCTCTGTGCGGAGCGGGGTTTCCATGACCCTTGCGATAGTTGTAAATGCTCTAGATGTGGGAGTTTTTGTGATAGATACCACGCGGCTAACTGCCCCCTAGTAAAATCGCTGGGAAGCCTGGCAAGCTGACTTGTCTGAAATGTTTTTATTCCTGAAATGACTCTAGTCTTGTGTTGTTATCCTTGTATAAGTACATGGATTCTGTTTGACTAAGTATTTGACTGCTACCTACAAAGGTGAATAAATGAAATTGATTATAATTATGTGTTATATATATATATACATATATGTATATGTATACATATATAAATATATGTGTATATATATATATATATATATATATATATATATATATATATATATATATATACATATCAGACAGACGCAGTAGTTGGTGTCGCAGTAGCGGGGTAGTAACTCGACGTATCCTGGAGGTGCGTGCCATGTCGGGTCTTGGCTGTGAATGCGTTTGCGTGCGCCGGGTGTCCTGCCAGTCACTCTGGCTCCTCCCTTCGCCAGCCAACATCGTACTTCAACGGATCAACTAGACCCAGAGTTAGTCGCTAGCTACTACGATTTATCTATACGCTCTGGTGTCAGGCCTCAGATTCCCATAGCGACACAAAGCTGGTCATCTAGATCATCCGCGCAGAGGAAACCGATCTAGGGCGACCTATCCGGGGCGCACGACCCTCCTGACATGCGCTCTAGAGTCTTCGCAGACTTCATCGCAGTCGGCTAGCACGTCCAGGCTGTGCCTCGGTCACGCCGCGGCAATCTGGCATCCGGCTGCTTTCCTCGTCCACTACCTTTTTCTGGCCTGAATCGTTCGGCGGCTGCCGGTTGAACCTGGTCAGCGGTTTCCTGAAACGCCACTCCTCATCATAGTGTATTACATTAAGCAAATGTACAGTTTGTCTTATTTCACCGTACTAGCTATGCTCATTAAATGAGTGCGCAGTATTAGGCTGTATATATACCATATAAGTACTATAGAAGTACTTATATGGTCAACGCGCGATCGTATTAGTAGACTTTCCGATTTCGGCGCATTCAAGCATTCGTACGATATTGTCCAATCTATTGCCTCTACCGCAGAACCTACAAGCACAATCGCTGTGTTCGTAACTATTGCCCGTCCGACATACAAAGTAGTGGTAAGCAGGTCTATAGTAGTCTGACAAATGCGCGTTTGAATCGTCTGCTTCCTGACCTCTTGCATCGATCTGGGGAGAAAGCGGCGTCTTTTGTGCAATTATTGGTTACGAAGTTTGAAGCTGCGTTCGTTGTTTGATATAGGCCTGTAAGAAGGCTATTAGGTAAACGGTAAGTTGTTTTAAGTGCGAGAGCCTTAGACAGATGTATATGTATACGGCATAGGCGCGACATATGAAATTTCGATGCAATTTTTCTTAAGAACTGCAGATTTGGGTTAGAGTTACGATAAACAGGTATGAGCATATAATGTTCACAATCGTTTAATCAATCGCCGTTTTTGCAAACTCGCTAGCTATACAAACAAAACTGAAGAGTTGCTACATGAAGCGTGGATCTCTCAGTGAGCCCTCTATATGCTAAACAGAGGCTCTTTCTTTGCAATGGATTCTCATAGCACAACGTCACCCCGCTTGTACGACGGAATAACAACTGCTCTATATGTATAGGCTCGCATAGCGGGACGGACTTCTCATAACATCGATTGTAACCGCCGGCTGCCCAATAGCCCCTAAACAAAATGAAACTGCCAAAAAGACTATATAGTAGCAGTATTTAAGCTGCGTGTGTGCCACTCATATTATAATAAAGTTATGAATACTCTTAGCAATGTCTATAGACTAGACTTGCATTATGCTACTAATAAGTCACTTTATCAAACTCACAGATTCGTCCGTTCACACGGTTCACACACCAGTCTAGCTTACAAAAGAAGACCGATACTATACGGTTTACAATTGCTCTGAAAATTGCAAGACAACACAACAAATATATAAAATCGATAAGGCAAGAGTTCTGCAGAAAGACAAGTGCCAAGTCAAACTGGGGTCAGCTCTCAAGATGGTGCTTCCCGTGAGGATACGTTTTGTGTGCGTTCTGATCGTGTTATCGATTCTGGCATAAAACAGGGAGCAACATGAGCAAAACACTCAAGTTACCGGCAGTTAGTATTTACGTCCACCTTCTGCTACGTAGAGACCAATCGGAGTGCAGCGTTGACACTAGACTATGAAACAAGGTCAGTCTATTTTTGCGTACGGCCAAATGCATTGAATTAAACCCGCGACCCACCTGCAATAGTGTCTGATGGCAGTCAGATACGACGAGTCAAAGCGGAACTATTTGTCACAGCTACAGTAAACCCTTAGATAACCACTGCGCGTAGTCCACATAGCAGACAACCATGAGACTGCAAAAGCTTATTCTGAAGATAAATCCTAAGGAGATAAGTCCTAAAGCTGCAAAAGCTTATTCTGGAGATAAGTTCTAAGCATTGTCGATCAATAACCAATAGCACCACGTCCCTCGAAGGAAATCATCCGTGCGGCCGATATGCGAGAACTTTTATACATTCGCCGTTTCAAGCCGTTTCGTTAAGCCATGGTTCAAGAAACGGCTTGAAGACCCCTCAAAAAGGATAGCCGGTAACGGCATAACACCGCGTCCTACGATTATTTGAACCAAACGGCTATGCGTCAGCAACGAGTGACGACAACGACAACAAGAACAACAGTACCAGAGCATATGTAGAACTGAACACAAGCAGCAATGCACGCACTTTACGCCGCCTCCGCCTCTACGGCAACCACGTACAAGCACGCAAAACGCCTGGACGCAATTCAAGCACGCCTGGACGAAAGACAAAAAGTGTAACGACAACCTCCTTGGGCATACGTTGCCATAGAAAAGAGGACTGTGCAGTGCACAACTGTATGTTAGACCGGACAGACATTTTAGGTGTCTCTTTTAATGGCCGCGATGCCTCTGAAACGTCTGCTATAATGACAAACAAATATACAGTTTCATTTATGGGCGGCAATTTTGTATAAGCCAATAGAAAAGGCCTACTGCTGCGGAAACAGTCCGAAATGTTTGCAGCCTATTCGCCAAGGGCAGCATCTAAAACAATTGATTCGCCAAGCTTCGCTCCGGCACCTTAAGACGACTGTTAGACGTCGAGGGGGATTGTTACACAATCATCGTCAGATGCCTTTGCGCCCATAGTTTTGCAACAAATTTGAACTAATGTGTACCTCGTGGCTTGTCAGACACAATAGGTGTCTGTTCTTAGATTACATTTTGCATACCTGTGACAAAGAATGGGTCGTTTGCGAGAATGTGAAACGCGGAAGATACTAGTGCGCCCTAGGCCAATCAAAAAGACTATACCATTTGCGCCAGACTCAAAAGAAACTCGTCCCTCTATGGCAAACACGAACTACAGCGTGACAATTACTAGCCGCCACCTCAGGCAAATATTAAATGCACATCTCCTAGAGCAATCCCTTCAACTTTCAGCAACACCAAAGACGTCAAGTTTATTAAAACAATAACTCGACGATTCATACGCATTACCGCTGGGCCAACACCCGCATACAAGACATTGCATGCCGGCAAATAAAGAACGCCAGTATGCGAGTACAAAAACCAGGACAACAGTCTCTCTACCTGGCAGAACTGAGGAGAAGGTTCAAAAAATAATGTACAGAAAAAAACAGATGCACAGGGAACGTACTCGAGTGGATTTTGTCAAGGACAGTGTATGACGTCCGAAGAAGCCGCAACCCGGATCGAAAATCTGCAGGGCCTGACATAATTTTATACGAACGCACATATTCGTATATAAATATAGTTCTAATAATTAAAATTCATATATAGTGCATAGTTCTAACAATAACTGACTAATTTATTATTCGATTTGCATGCATACCTAAATAGATAATTCACCATTTTATACCAGGGCAGCTTAGAGCGGTACATAAGCGGACATGTTAAGATATCTAAGGTTTCCCTCATAGTCATTGTGGTCGCTGATTCTGGTACGATTTACCATCAGAGATCAGCAGGGATCAAACCGCCGACACCTCGGCAAATCTCTTTTTGCAAAAGAGCTCCACAAAAATACCAAGCAGAAAAATCCAGCAGAGCAGCATGGCTTTTGAAAAGGACGATCTAGATCACTGACAGTCGCGTTGGTGGTTGATAGCTTTCTATAGAGGATAAAAATATAACATATTCAAGTTTTATGGATTTCAGAACTCCATTGACTGCGAACCTAGAAATTGACATCTTAAAAAAAGTGAGTTAAAATTCGGCTTAAGTATATCTTGTCGGCGCCATAGGCCGATACCCTCGTTAAATTAACTCGTATAATCTTGAGAGCACTTACGACTTTATCTCACTGAAACCAAAAAGTGGTGCGAGAACAAATTAACGATCAACGGAATTAAGAGCAAAATTTTACGTTTTAGTAACGGTGGAATGTATGCAGCCTCCAAACACCATGTCTAAACCAATAAAGAAGAGGTAAAACCTGTGAGCAACTCGTTTTACCTGGGTGTAACCATAATACCACGGTTTTCTTTTAACAGCCATTTAGAGCAAGTACGGGCAACAGAAATAGCGGCATTAATACAGCTTCGCGATGAGGGTGTACATACGTAAATACTGCACTCAAAGTGAAGTTGCTCCCAATCCTAACTTACTGGCTGCCAATTTCACAACACTTGGGATCAGACAATTTAAAAGGCCTCGACAAGTGCCAATTGCATTTTCCTTTGCAAACCTTAGGACTGCCTGACAAAGCAACGATCATCAACCGTTGCCGCGGAGCTGTGCGGCAACCGCGCTAATTGAGAATCTGCAGCTGGATCAGCTCCCGCTCCGCGTGAAGATGTAAACACCTTACAGATATAATTAAAAAGGCAAAATTACGACGTTTATAGCTCTTAACTATACGGGAGATTTAGCCTTCCGTTCTCTCAGAAATGGAAAATAGGCTATGCAAGCAAGTCAAGCAGAATGACCGTGGTAGTCGGCCGGCTATTCACATATACAATTAATGACGCCAAAAGTAAATGCTCACTCTCAACGTAGTGATTATGTTATGTTACTTGTTAAAGGTATAAATCAATTCTGTGCTGAAGAAAATTCCATCTTAATGATGGGTTTTTAGCGTTGGGATTTAGCTGTTAAACATCTAAGAATGTAGCAAATTTCTGAATGCTGATTCCTCTGGCATTTAGAAATTTCTACCTGTATGCTTGTTTAAGCAAGACAGGTTGCTGTCTTTACACCGAAAGTGATACTTTCATGAGACTTCGCTTGTCGTCTTCTCTTGGATTAAACATGCTCTACTAAAAAATAAGATTATGTCTTTATATGCTCACAACATCAACTCTTTATCAAATTATGAACCGCTATAGCAGTTTGTGGATCGCCTGAGATTTGTTTTAGGCCTAGGAACAGCTACGTTTATAGTGCGTAAGCGTAGTCAAAATGGTGAACTTCATTTGCAGATCTTCCAACTAAATAATTATTTTGTCAATCAGTCTTGCATATAGTGTCATGACATGTTGCATGACTCCGAGTCGAAATGGTCGAGTAATATTTAATCTCTAAATCAGCAATTGTTTGGTACGTTTAATAAGAAAGTTCTGTGAAAACTGCGAAAACAGATCATATTAGGGCACGTGGGATCAAGTAGAATAGCCATGTGATTATGTGAACGTGTAAAATTCCGAGTATATATAGATATATGCACGTTCATATAATTGCTACCAATCAAGTGATGCTGATTTGCGTCGCTACACGCATCAGCAAGCGAATGTTTAATGTAGCACATCTCAGAAGCTTAGACAATAGTGGGTTGTCTGTTTGATAGACTTCATTTACCAATGTTCCCTATTTCGCTCTCTTCAAACTAGTATTTACGATTTTATGATGTTAAAACAGAATAAATACTGAGATGTGCTACATAAAAAACAATGCCTTTTGTACGATGCTATGCGTAGCGATACAAATCAACACCACTTGATTAGTAAACATCATATGAATTGGTATATACCTAAACATAAATATGCACATATAAACATATGTGTACATACATACATACATATATGCATGCACACGAACGCCTTTAAATATACGACTGTATGTTTAAAAAGATGGAACAACACCTTTGGCAACATTGGCACACGGATAGCAAGAACTGATCTTATCTCGCATGTAGTACATTTCCAGACGCGCCTATAGCACAATCTGTTAGATATTTCATGCAGATAGTTCATTGTATTGAAGCATACAAGACGGGAAAATACGACGAGCTCATTTATGTACATATGTAAGAACTCACCCGTTTGAATCTACTAAACGTAACCAATACATGCCTACACATGCGTGCGAATGTACAATAAATACACACGTACAAGCCATCCTCATAAGTAAGAAGTCTTATTAAAATAAGACAAACAAGTTATGACCATCTCTTTTGCTGCAGAGACAATACGTTGCATCAAGCCTATTATACTACGTAGAGCTGGTAGTACGTCGACGCGCTATTTCGGCATGCAGCGTTCTGTCGTGGCAGAGTTGTTGTTTAGCCGTGCTGTTTGTTGTTTGACGCGGTGGTTGACGCGTGTGCCAGGCTTCTTATGACCGCCTAGTGGGAGCAGACTGCCATGGTATAGTAGCGATTCCTTGTGGGTGGGTGTGGTCGTTAGAGAGGAGTGGGACTAAGGTGCGGTGTGGCGTCCTGTGGCGGCCAGGTCGGCCGAGACCAGGGACCGAGACTGAGTTGAGAACGGCGGGTGCCGTTGCCGGGACGGACCGCCGGTCTCTCATCTGTTTTCTCAGACCAGCTGACTGTGGCACATGCTGTGTCGGTTGTAATAGCACCGGTGGATTGTTGTTGCTCTTGTTGTTGTTGTTGTTGGTTGTTGTTTTTGTTGTTGGTTGTTGTTGTTGTTGTTGTTGCTATTGCTGGTTGTTGCTAGTTGTGTGTACGAATGGGGCAGATGGCTAGGGCACTGAGAACTAACAATGCTTGTGGCACAGATGTCGGCGCACACGTAACTTGACTGTTCTATGAATCTAGGTGACAGTTTGTAAAATGTAAAAATTGTAACATGTCCGCCTTTGACAAAATAAAGGTGCGTTTGATTGATTGGTTGTTGGTTGTTGTTGTTGCTGTTTGATGTTGTTGCTACTGCTGGTTGTTGTTTTTGTTGTTGCTAATGCTGGTTGTTGGTTGTTGCTGTTGTTGTTGTTGCTATTGCTGGTTGTTGTTGTTGCTGGTTGGTGTTGTTACTACTGCACGTCGTTATTGTTGTTTTCGTTGTTGTTGCTATTGCTGGTTGTTGTTGTTTTTGCTGGTTGTTGTTGTTGAACCAGCAACAACAATAACTTCCGGTTGTTGTTGCTGGTTGTTGTTGTTACTATTGATGATTGTTGTTGTTGTTGTTGTTGCTACTATTGTTGGTTATTGTTGTTGTTAGCGTTGATGTCATTGCTGTCATCGTCATTGCACATCGTCGGCGTAATAGAGAGGACTGCAACTGTAGACGGCTGGGGAAGCCATATGCAAAGCGCCCGGACTTGCCACCACTCGCTGGCACACAAACTGGTGGTCGAGCGAACCCCCGAAAAGCGATACGCAGTAAAGCTTTGACGTCATGGGTTAACGTGGGGCCATTTACCACTGCAACTGGCCGGAAGACGGACAGATAACTACGGTGACATCAACAGCAGCAACACAACAACAATCGCAACAACGGCAACAACAGCAGAACACGCGACACTAACGATAGCAAACACAAGAACACAGCCCTGCAGCGATGCGGCCAATGAGCCCGTTTTGCTGTTGCTGCCGCGGCCGCTGTTTTTGCTATTGCCTTTGTTGTTGGTGTTGTTGTTGTTGCTGTTGTTGGTGGTGGTGGTGGTGTTGTTTTCGTTGCTGTCGTTGTTGTCGTTGCTATTGTTGTTGTCGTTGCTGTCGTTGTCGTTGTTGCCCTTGTTGTTACTGCTGTTCTTGTCATTTCTGTCGCCGCCCTCGTCTGCGGCCTCGAGCAGCACACAAGGCTGACGACGCTTTTCCGGTAGACGGGCAGCGGGGGTCTGCAGCAGCGGGGGCAATCGAACGGTCCATCGGTTCGATCTCGCCATACCCCCTGCAATCCCGCCTACGCCTCCAACCACCGCCTCTCTATCTGCTTATCTACTACTACTACTACTGCTACTACGGTGAGGCCATGAAGTTGGTTCTCAGGGGCTCAGCAGAGCCAAAGCAGCGGCAGCAGCACCGGCATCCCTTGTGGTCGTCGTAGCTAGTCTGTAGCTGAGTGTTTTCCTTCGCGCCCCCCTCTCTATCTGTTCCACGCCGCCATTTTGCCAGTGCCGTTCTTCTTCCTCAACTACGCCGAGTTGCCGTGCCAAATCCCTTCGCTTCACCCCCCTGCGTTCCTGCACCCCACACAAATTATCTTGGATTTTTCTCGGATTCGGTTGCCATTTGTCTTGTTGTTGTTATTGTTGTTGTTGGTGTTTCGGTTTTGGTTGTTGTTGTTGCGGTTTTGGTTGTTCGTATTGCTAACGTTAGTAAGCTGTGGTTGCCAACGTTATTGTTAGTCTCGTTAACATCAATATGTTGTGGTTGACAATGTTGTTGTTGTTGTTGTTTTTGTTGGTGTTAAGAGCTGCCGTTGGCGTTCTGTCCACTCTGGCTTTCATATATCCGACTTTGCTACTCTGCTAAAACTGCCGCTCTATGCGGGATATACGACGGAACAAATAAGGCAATATTTACGATCGTACGCCACCAGCGACCACAGAGCGGACGGAACGAAGTCTTCTTGTTTGTCTCTCTCTCTCTCTCTCTGTCTTTTTAGACCTCCTGTCCTTATCCCACATTTTCTGCTTATTCATCTCAAGGCCAATAGGAGTCTACGGGACTTATGAGTCTAGACAACTCCACACGCCCGTAAAACCCACAACAGTTCCTCATCTTCCGAGTGCAGATCTGATTTGAAAGCGTCATCATTCCACCAACTACACATCAGTGCAGCCGAGGACGCCTACAAAAGGACAATTTCATTCATTTATTTTGGACAGCTGTTCATTTCAGTGTATCACTCACCCGTTGACAACAGCTATGCGCGTTACCATGTCATGTTATTATGTCGTACATATATTATGTCGTCAATTGCATAGGGGTCGTTGTCGCACGCATGAGCATGCCCAGTGAACAGCCGAGAGTTCTACCTAACTCTCATCGCAGTTCTAACCCCAAGACGAAGGACGAGTTATGCATGCCGATTGAGAATTTCCATAGGTGGAGGATATTGTGATCGGTGGTCGACATCAGAGCCAAACCTAGATTTTGTACCCGAGACGGCATGCTTAAGGTACGACCGCACGTAAGGTACGTGAGTTTCTGACTACCCATTTTGTTACCACATCTGAATCACTGAGCCTAGAAACTTGTAAGCACGGTTTCCACTCCAATCCAAGCTCAATAATTGTAACTAAACAAGTATATGACAATGTCGGTTTCGCAGCTTACTCACATCGTTAAATCTAGGGGGCTAAATGGCTAGGTTTCTATTCCAATGGCCGCTGCGATTCCGATCATATTAGCGAAGCACGCCTTGGTGCTCTCTTGTTACTCTTGCTGGCAGCTAGTCGATGTAGAAAAACAACGCAAAATGTTCTATCCGAAGACACATTTTTCTCGCTTTCTGTTTATGAAAATTGAACAATTTGCAATACATTCACGTATACATTAATTCACGTATCGTGCCCACGTATAGTAAGTGAATGTCTTAAGCTCACGCATCTCATCATAGGCCGTCATGCGGTCGACACATAGCAGACGGTCGCATCGTTTCCTGTTCTCTTTCTTTCCCTTTAGTCCCTCGGCTCCGGTCCGCTGGCTTCATCCGGATATTCCTATTCCTCCTGGAAGAAGTGCTACTCTACGGTTGTTAGCTACAGACGTTGACGTTGAGAGTTGCGCAGGACTCGGCTGCGGTGGACACACATACAAAGCAAACCCCACGTACACACGCGCACACACACACACAAAACAACCCCCACGTACTGGCTGATAGACAGTTGCAACAGTTCTCTCTCTCTCTCCCTTTACCCCCTCGCGCTCTCTCTAGCTGCATCTGTTCGTGCCGATCAGGCGTATCATTGTACGTCGGGTGTGAACGCGCACGTCGTCCTCTGCTCTTGTTGTGGCTACTGCTGCTGCTGCATTTGGGACCTTTTTTTTTTGATCTGGGAGGTTTCGGTAATGCATGATGCACATGCGCCACTTGCAGCCTGCGTGACTAGTGTGAGACTCGCAAACCCACTAAACCCGGATTCCTCCCCACCCCCCCAGGCTCGGTATTACTTTGGCATTACATCGAAAGCATCTGGGACCTAGGAGGGACCTGCTAGCGCCAATCAACCATTCAGTGAAGCAATCAATAAAATGGACGACAGACAACTATAGGTTAGTGGAAGCCTACCCCTTTGCTGCTGCTTGTTGTTGCGTGCATCAACCACCAGTTGTTACCACGACTAGAACTACCATCACGTTCATCAGTTCGTCAGCTATATTGCCATTACCAAGCCAATATTAGTCATGCACATCGTACGGTGTTCCTTGGCATGGCCCCGCAGTGCAGCAGACGCGTCGAAGGCATATCGACTCTTGGGGGGGGGGGGCGATCCCTGTCTAGCGGGACGTGGCTAAGCCGCAACATAACTGCGACGGCGTGCGCATACTGTATGCCCACATGCCTCCTGCAGTCACTTGGCCGCACAATGGAAAAACAGGGCTGGTTGCGGCTGACCCATTCGTTTGTGTTGGCCGACAATACCTTGGTGTCGAGCGTCATACACAAGCCCACAAAGACCCAATCGGCTGTAGTCAATCGTTTGATACACTGACATTTATTCACCTTATTAGCTTGCAGCCTTATGTGTTATGCCGTTATGATCAACAAACGTATGCCGGAGTACTTCATCAACTGCAGCTATGAGCGGGCATATTCGTTAGCCACCAACGCTCGCCGACCTTGACGCTCAACGACAATAACAACAACACTATGTTGCCTTCTACGGCGTCTCGCTTTGTACCCAGCATATATATATACGTAGAGCACCCAGTATATATATACGTAGAGCAAGCCAATAAAAGCTGATCGGGGCCACCTCTGAGCATGTCGTTGGCCAGTTCCTTCTGGCAGAGGCTGAGCCAGTTCTGCCAGTTCGTTCTGACACGATCTCATTTGCAGGACGTTGTTTGAAAATACATTCGTTAATATTTACAATTAATAACTGGTCGTGCGTTAGACAGAGAAGAAAGGGACATCTATTTGCAGAAGAAAAAGCGGTAATAATTAAAAATACAGATATTTCGCGCAAATGCACAAGGAGAAGACTCGTTGCGAGAGCCATCGACATCGGCAATAACAGTTTTACGAGTCAAGACAGTATTGCGTGTATGGTATTACTTTATTCACGAAATCCATTATGTAAGGCAGTCACGCAAGCACTGCGTTGCGAAAATGCGGTGCTTAGCGTTGGCTTGACGCAGCATGTTAGATAGGCGAGGCACACTTATCGATATCGCTCAACTGATGGAATGGATTCTAGAAAGAAATCCGTAACACTAAGATATAGAAAATGATACACTCGACACAAGGTGTGGGACATTTATGAACATAGGTGTGGGAACGGTAAACATAGGGTAATATCCAACTTACAGTTTCTTGCTAATCTAGGCTGGAATTTGTAGAATTATCCACACATAACAGACTTAACCTAAGTGATTGTAAGGTGAGTGTGCAGAGGACGGGAATATATTTGAAGAGATATTACACCATAGCCACTAACTAGGCGTAATAGTAGTGGCAAGCTCCGCACACAGCTCGAAAATGCAGTTCTCCTATTCCTTCAGGCATGATTTATTGCTACATGATATGATTCTAGCTGTATAATTTGTCGAATACTACTGCGAGGTTTTCATGCGTTTGTAATGGCTAAAAGTATAGAAACATGCATTTTTCATGGCTATTTAAATTATAGCATACATGTATTTTATCTTTGTAGATAAGTGGTTATAAAATTAGATATAAACTCAAATATTTCACATATGCATATATATAAGAGAACAGAATTGCAGAAATGCGTATTTTGTATATATATATATATATATATATATATATATATATATATATATATATATATATATATATATATATATATATATATATATATATATATATATATATATATATATATTATACTTATGTATATAAGTATATATATATATACACGGCGACAGACACGGGCGATAGCCTTTTCTGCAAAATTACCTGAATAGTTATAATTGTTTGAATTTATGTAATAATGGAAATTTCAAGCTCAATGAAAAGTTATTGAACTTAAATAAATTTGCCGTTCGGAGACGGTCCCATAAAAAAAAAAATATATATATATATATACATATAACGGAATTGCATACTTTTTAGGCAAAATTCCTAGCTAAATTAGCTTTAGATTGGGCTAGCTAAGTGAAGAAAACAAAGTTCGGCAACTTTTAGGGAGCCTCAAATGGAGAAGCACTGAATCTGCATCAAGTTCTGTGTTAAAAAAATTAAGTCATATGTTCTAAAATAGTGGAAATGTCTCGACTTGCTTATAGTGATGGAGCACTGTTCTGAAACGCCGTGTATATGTGGCACTGTCGATTTCGCAATAGATGTCAAGAGAACAAAGGTGACCAACATTCGGGAAGGCTTTCAACGTCAATAACAGAAGAAAACGTTAAAGAGTTTGTAATATCAGACTCAACCATCGCCGAATGTCTGTTACGGAGATAGCTGAGGAATTCAAGATACCTTACGGATCACTTGTAATAGTTTTGACCGATACTTTATGCGCCAGAAGACTGGAAGCGGTCCAGAAGTTCGGTCTAATGCTAAATTGTTTGCCGATTGGCGCCCGTCCGAATTGAACCCTCAGGCGATAACAGTAGGCCCTGGATTGTTTTAGAGTGTGAGCACAGAACAGTTGTGGGTCTGAAGGCTTTGCATACACATTACGTTGCCACGTCTTTCTCTCCTTGTGCTCTTGAGCACGACCGTGCTCAGTTTATATCTCTACCCTTTTGGTCGTCAATACGGACGTTGTGCTGTGGTGCTATGGTCACCATTGTTGTTGTTGTTTTTTTGTCGCGATTGCTGTTGTCGTTCTTGTTATTATTGCAGCTGTTGTTGTCAGTGTTTTTGTTTTTGTTGTTGTTGTTGTTGTTGCTGCTGCTGTAGCCATTATTGCTATTGTTGTTGTTGCTGTTGCTGCTGCCACTACTGATGACCAGCTGCAAACCGCAACTATATAGAGGCACCACCACTCTATCGGTGTGGTGAATCGGCCAGGTAGGTGATCCTCGCCTCGCCTAACTCGGTGCTGCCCGCGTCCGCATTGTTTCGATTTCTTTTCCTCTCTAACTGTTACCGCCGCCTCTTCCTCTAGCTGTTATGTTTCATCATCATCATCAATATCATCACCATCATCATCATCATCGACATTATCTTTTTCTTGCTGCGTCTTTGGCTTCGTTCTTTTTCCTTCCTTAAACAGCCGTTCCCATGCTATGCTCCTGCCGTCGCCACTGAGCTGTCCTGGTCGTCCGCAGCACGTTAAGTTTGTTATAACCACAGCAGAGACAAATGCAGCAGCAGTTGTATAATAGTAGTCGAAATAGCCACAACAATCACAGTTTCTCCGCGCGCAACCTCGGAAACAAGCACATTTCGCTCGTGCAGCGATTGTGCACAGTGCTGTGCATTGGGCGCACACTGCACTCTAGGAGCGCGACGATACAGCTGTCAGCACTCGACGAAGACTCTAGGAAGACGATGTCCAAAAACCGACTGATTACGAGGGCGGTATTTGCAGTAGCCGCTGGCGTAAAATCAGTAGTGGTTATCATTATCGTCGTCGTCGTCGCCGTCGCAGCAGCAGCAATTCAAGTATTGACTATTGAATTAAAAAACGAAATAAATTGTCTAATTACTAACTCTGTCTCTCTTCATCTGAGATTTGGAGAGACTGATCGAAAAACAAATTGCACAAGCAAACCATGACATATTGACTGGTGGAGGTTGTTCGAATATATATATATATATATACATGTAATTTATATATATATATATATATATATATATATATACATGTAATGAGAAAGTAGCCGGTGTGAGTACCGCAAAGAGAGTGCGTTGCACAGTTTGCAAAGCTATCTGAAGTCGAAGCATGACGTGCTGAAGATACGCCATGCTCAACTACAACCACCCCCCGCTTTCATCACCATCACCCGCCGCACGACAGTCATTACTGTTGCCTCGTCCTCGTCGCGAGCAGCTCGTATCCTCCTTCTTGAGTACTAGTCCAATCGTTTTCTCACGCGTTAGATTAAGTCTATTTCTCTCTTCTTATCAGGCATACTCACTTTTTCTACCAAAAGAGGGATACAAAAAGCAGGACAGATGATTACATTGACAAACACGTACCGGCAAGCTAACAGCCGGCTAACAGCCTGGACGGATGTCATTCCGCCCACGCTAACTATGTTACAACTACAGTGCTGCCGGTTCTTCTTTTGCTGGCTGAATGTATTGTCCACAACAAAATCTCCACTTCCTGTATTACTACACTTACAACCTGTTATAGACTTTCAGCCTTAATGACGCTGGTATATATATATATATATATATATATATATATTTAGTACCGTAAGCCGCACCAGCTGTGCTCATCAAAGCACTTAGCCCATCGCACGGAATCGTAGGGATCACTTAGTGATCTGATTTAAGATATATGTATATATATAGAGTAATTTTTATTGCTGATCACTCGTTGTCGGTGCCGCTGTGGGGTCAAAGAGAAATCGGTGATCTGATGTGTCTCTACTACGCTATGAGAAACATAAGAAACCTAACACAAGAACAACTTGAAACATATAAAATCCAACATCAGAAAAAACGTGATGAGCAGCAAAAAAATGTGGGTGTTTCTATTATTTACCTTAATAAGGACTCCGTAAGTTACACGGGGACAACATTTCGGCATTTACTCGTTACGCGCTATGTGAAATTGAGCATGTTTATGCATGGTAAGTATTCTAAACAAGCACATAGAAAAACTTGGTCGTATCAAGCCTGCCCTTCTCAAAAGAGTGACTGGGTTGCACTCGTTCAGCAAGAATTGTCTCTTGGTTGGCGGTTGGACCGTTCTTCATCGAAAACTTGTGACGATTATTGGACTTGCCACCAACGCTAGCAACGAATTTGTTCGCATTTAGGAAAACAGAATAGCTAGTAATTATCCAGAATTCTTTACCACCGGTGCAATGCAGTCCTGCACTGCAATGTAAAGGCCTGTCTCGCTCCAAGCGCCATGGTCCAATTGCTAGCCCTCGCGTTCGACCATTTTCTCTGTGCATCCACCGGCTATCATTATCCTCAGCCACCATCGGGATGCGTTCAATGTGGAGCATTAATAAATCATGCGGCGGTTTGCGTGAATGTCGTTACGATCAGTAGCCTCTGGAAACTGAACTAAATTCCTCTTATTTGTAATATTACAATCTATAATTCACCTAATACAGGTGAATCCAATCAAGAGTGAAATAAGAAATATCCTAAAAAGCTCTTGCCGAAAACCATACCGACCATATCCAACTGGCCGGAGAGTCGAGTAAGAACTAGGGGGTGCCGATATTAGGTCGTTGATATATATATATATATGTATGCACGACATCCTAGCCCAGGGCGTAGACGAACCGACCCTGCCCTCTTAGACAAAAGAGCTTCCCCTCCACCTTCGCCTCACTTACCTTCACCGTGTAGCTGCAGCCCGTAGGCCATCTCGTTTAGTTGTTCTACCGTAGCGCTTCCCGCCAAGTGCCGCAATTAGGGTCCGGAGGTCTGAATGCGTGGCCTTTGCTAATTGCAATGTGCTTATTGGCGTTTTTCATGCTAAGGCCTAGCGAAAGGTAGGACAGAGAACGGGTACCCGTCCGCTCCCGTCCGGCTCCTCCCTAACTATGGCTGCCTGTACAGGGTAATAATATCCTGCCAAAGAATTAATTATCGTGCTCGTGTTAATATTGGAATTCGCTTCCGGTAGCTTGAGCTTCTGTTCTAAGAAAGCTTCATCCTTTAGAGAAGTACAGGGCCGAACACCTTCAGTAGGGACGCGTCCACGCCGTTCACAAAAGAGTGTATCAAGAATCTTATATATCCTGTTCTGTTGAATTTCCGACGTAAGGTGAGGATCACGAAGTAAAAGACTGGCGGTAGCTTTGCCATTTGCCGAAGCTATAAAATGTACGACAGCTATTGAGCGATGTGTCTTAACAACCCTCAGTTTTTAGAAAATCAGCTGTTCATTGCTCTAGAGGGACAGCTTGTGGTCCAAGAGGATAATGTAGTAGTGATAAAAGCCTGCTACCCTGATGTCATAACAGGTTACGACCTCGACTTGACGTATTATAAAATATATTAATGCACCTCATATTACCCAGTTTTTCCAAAAATAAAAACATTTATTATTAAAAATATTACAGTACATAAACACCCCTCAAATGTCATAGATTAAGATAGCGGGTACATATGTTTTCCGTACAAAACTGAGTAAAATTGACTTTATGAGTATCAGTTGCACGCTATATTGATTATGCATACCGCACCTGTACCAGCCTGGATAAAAAAAAAAATATATTTATATAAGAACAAATAAAGCAATCTTGTAGGTATATTTTTGAGTCATATGACAACGACTCTCGCGCGGTTATTAGATGAAGTGGAAGCAATGTTTGCGCATGCAATCATATATAGGAAAACGTCAAGAAGCTTTTAGAATATAGACATCTAGATCTGGTCTAATATATAGATAGACTGACATGGAGTACTCGCTTTTAACAAATCACAACTAAATCTAGTAACCTCAGTTTTATCCAGAGAGATATTTACAATGCACAGTTTCCGTTTCAGAAAACAAAACGACGAAACACGAAGAAAAAAACAAGATTGAATACATATTATTCACGTATGCAACTCTGTAGCTATGAAAATAAAATTTCAGAGCAAACAAAGCTACACATTTAAAATTGCAAATTTTAAATGTGTAGCTTTGTTTGCTCTGATTTTTTTTAAAATTTTTGAAAGGGAAAGGTTTTACAATTCTTCGCAAAACGAAAAAAGCACAACTACTCTCACGAGTGGGCATTATGAGTTATTATGTAAACAACATAAGACATTATATAAATACATGTTGCAGACACACAAAGCACAAGGTCACAGTAGATTTATGTGTCCGTGGGTAAACCCTACAAAGGATAACAAATTACGAGTCAAGTATTAATAACTGACCTGTAAATGGAACACTTTGTATACAACACTAAAAAGTGTCTAGCATATGTAGGGGCGTGACGGGGCTTCACACAGGTTTAACCCTAGTATCGAGGGATCGCTAGCGAATGCCGTCTTTTACGTCAGAAATATTTTACAAACTTCCCATGGGTGTCTCAGTAAACATTATCCCTGCCTTTTTAATCAATGCTAATTCCAGCATAAATCCCCCTACTTTCAACAAAAAATCGCAGATGTCACTTATCTTCTTTTAAAAGGGTATTGTTAAAAATCTAAACGATTACAAGATTAAACATTCAGTGTTGTACTTAGCAAAACGTTTAAATCGCATTGTGCAATATCATACTTAAATTTCGCTCATCCAGCCTAATTGAATTGACTTTTTTCAAACTACACCAGCTTGGCCCTAGCGTTTTTCCTAAAAATGTGTGGTTTTTACTGGAAGCAAAGAAATATATTAATCATTATGTTTCTAAATGTAGAGAAAACGTTGGACTCGGGCTTGACACGAGACAAAAACCTAAACCTTAAATAGATAGAGACATTGTTTCTGATGTCAGCTGACAAATTCTAAATCAGTCCGTTGGCGAAAAGGGCTGTGCTAAAGTAGCGAGCTGCAGCAAGTCGAGGCCGAGAAACGCGTACATAAGAAACTAGGTTCGTTCTGCTATGCGGTATAATTTAAAGCGCGGATTAGGAGCAAACGCGTGTTTCAAAGAGCACTAAACCACCACTAGGAAACGTTCTAGATAGCAATTGAAATGAATAATGTAGTACTTTTATACTTGGCACGGGCCGAAACACGACACTTTACGCTTCCGGAGTAAAAAGTGGTTACCTACCAAAGCGAGTCCAGCGACTGATACGAAGCGTCAACGGTCAAACGGAAAAGTTGGTTGCTATGTTTGATCACTATGATTTACGCTTTGAAGATAATTGAATTATCCAAGAGGACTGCATGGTAGCCGCTGATTGGTATGTGACTAAGTGCCAATCAAAAGTGTTTGTTGATATCACGAAGCTACACCCCTCAAAGACCTTCTGCGGTAGTTATTGCACCACGAGAATGACCCCGCTTACATGGATGGCTCACTAGACTCAAAACGCTTTCGAAAATGCGGGGAAAAAAACAGTGTAGCCAACTCCTTATTCAGCTGATTCAAGTCTGCGCAAAGTTTGTGGAAAACGTTTTGCGCCTCGCAAAATGCTCCTGAATTATGTTGACAGAAAATTTTCTAACAAGAAAAAACACTCGAGGATAAGCTGTAATGCTAGTACAATCAAAAACAGGTTCACAGCCTTAGACGCAATGTGTTGCTCTACTCGAATCAATGTTGAAGGAGCTGGTTCACACAGCAACATAATTACCGTGTGTTTAATTACACACGGCTAAAACACTGTCAAATTCACGTAAGCAAAACACGGTTTGCACTGCGCCAAGGCCTAACACTAGTTATTTTCTTCGATAGCCGATAGATGACGCGCATGGCAGTCAGGCAGAGAAAATTGTTCTAAAGCCATTGCACATATATATTTTCGTGCAACTTCGCGCAAGACTATTAACCCCAGAAAATAAGCGTGACAATTTCTAGTAAACCAAGTCAAATCTCCTGGCTAAATAAGTACGTATATCTGCTTGTTATATTATAGAAAAGACTAATTGGATAAAGACCAATTATGAGCTGTTTAGATTGAACGCTATAGTAATCGTCAGGAGTCAAGCTTGATTGAGACGGTTGTGTTGCTAGAATGACAAAATACCAAGTCAGATGAAGCCGAACGTTAAATGGTATGTAAACGGTACGCGTTTTCCTTTCCAGGACATCCCCTGGGGTGCGGCAGTTAGAAGTGATAATGATGGCAATTAAACGGGACATTTGCGTCGCTACCCTATCAGCATTCAACCAATCCACCAACATCCACTACCATTCTATCAACATTCAGCACCATCCCATCACATCCATCAGTACCCTATCTATGCCACCATCCCTAAAATCCACCACTGTCCATCAACATCCACACTATCTCATCAAAATCCATCAGAATCCAACACCGTTTCACAAAAAATACACCACCACCCCATCCACATCTATTTGAATCCTATCAATCATTATCACCACCATATCAACATTCATCACCACCCCATCAATATTCACCACCATCCCCATCAACATCTATCACCACCTCATTAATCTACATCGCCACCTAATCAACAGCGATTATCAGTCCATCAACATTCATCAGTACCCATGAAAATTCATCACCACCCGTCAACATTCATCACGACCCATCTACATTCTTCACCACCCATCAACATTCTTTACCACCCTATCAACATTCAACAGCACCCCATCAACATTCATTACCACCCACACCAACATCCATGGCTGTCCCGTCAAAATTTATCACCACCCTATCAACATTCATTGCCAGTTCATCAACATTCACCACCACCACCCATCAACATTCATCACCAACCATCAACATTCATCACTACTCATTAAAAAATGCATTCCTACCCATCAAAATTCATCACCACCCATCAACTTTAATTACCACCCATCATAATTAATCAGCACCCCGTCAACATCAATCACCACCCTATCCACATTCATTACCGCCCCATCAGCATCCATCACCACGCCATCAGCATCCTTCACCACCCCATTAGCATCCATCACCACCCCATCAGCATCCATCACCACACCATCAGTATCCATCACCACCCCATCAGCATCCATCACCACCCCATCAGCATCCATCACCACCCCATCAGCATCCATCACCACCCCATCAACATCCTTTACCACCATCGCATCACACCCATCGGCATCCATCACCACCCCATCGGCATCCATCACCACCCCATCGGCATCCATCACCACCCCATCGGCATCCATCACCACCCCATCGGCATCCATCACCACCCCATCAGCATCCATCGCCACCCCATCAGCATCCTTCACCACCCCATCAGCATCCATCATCACCAAATCAGCAGCATCCACCACCACCCTATAAACATTCAACAGCACCCCATCAACATCCATCACCACCCACATCAACATCCACCACCACCCCCCATCAACAATTTCATCATGGCCCACCACCGTCCCATCACCATTCCATCAACACGCATCACCATCACCACCACCACCACCATCACCATCAACAACAACGTCATCCTTCAACACCCTATGATGAACGTGATGCTATTCGGCCGGTTGTCCGGTCAGTCGTCGATCGACAGGCAGGCCAGCCAGCCAGCCATCCATACATACATACATAGAGCCAGCCACCCAGCTGGCTGCTGCTGCTGCTGCCAGTTCGGTTGCCCGCCCTCTCCACTCACTCGGAGGGAAGGGGCCCTTTCCACAGTCGCAGCCGCCGCCGCCGAAGCCGCCGCTGCAGCTAGCCACCCCGTAGCCAGAGGCGGCCAGCCAGAGGCAGCCGTCGCGGATCCGATCGCCACGACGATCGGGGAGCCTAGTGTGTCGTAGTCGGAGTAGTCGGAGTAGTAGGCAGAAGCAACAACATCGCGCGCGCGCGCTCAGTTCGTCAGTTGATCGGCGGCGCGTGTCGACGAAAACCGTGCTTCCCGCCCGTCGTACCGCCCGCTGCCTGCCTCGTTGTAGAGCCGCCGTTGCCAACCTGCGTCGTCGAGAGCCAACGGACGACCACAAGCGTGGCCGCCACCCACTGGCACTTCTTCATTTTGAGGCTGCCTCTGCGGTTGTGGGTTCAAGACGCTGCTGAGAACCGGCCTGTTGCCCTGAAACGCCTGTTCTGGATGCTGTTGTCCCTTGTCGCTTCTCCGGAGTTCGCCGTCCTGCTGTACGGCGCATCGTGAACCTGTGAGGAAAGTGTGAGACTGGCATACAGTCGTGGTTACCATCATCCCGCCGCCGCCGCCGACGTTGGTGGTGACAACTGGATACTGGTAAACTGTCTAAAAGAAACGAACTGTCCAGCGTAGAAACGGAAGAGAAATCCGGTGCACCAGCAGTGCTAGGTGCGTGCACAGCATTGCGTGTTGTTGCCCTCCTCGTTGTTGCTGGCCTCGAATATAGCCTAGCGGCAACGGCACGCATGCCAGATCGACAACTATCGACACACTAACTATCATAACTACAACCACAAGCACCAGAACGACGCGGCGACGACGACGACGACGACGTTACCGATACTAATCACAGTCACTAACCACCGCTGCGCTGCACCGGCGCGCTAGCGCGGCGTGGTGGAATTCGAATGGTGTTGTGCGGTAGGTACGTGTTCAACACTACTGGATCGAGATCGATATTGATATCGTCAGTAATTGTGCTAGCAAGAGCAAACAGTCCGTCAGTCAGCAGAGATTGCACGGGAGACGGTGGGGGGAGGCCGGCGACTATAGGTAGTTCGGCGAGATAACATCTCGCGATGCTGTCTGGGCGTGGGAATATCTAAGAGCCCCTCTCGGGTCTTTGTCGGTCCATCCGTCTGTCCATTGGTCATTTGTCTGTGTGTGTCTTTCTCTCTCTCTGTCGGTCAATCTGTCAGTCAGTGAGTATGACTGTATGCGGTTAGGTGTCAAGTCGACAGTTGACACTGCTGGGTGACGGACGGTGTTCAAGTGGTCAACGCATCGGTGTGACATCAGTGTGTGGCAATGAGATCACCGCTGTTCTTTACCGCTGTTGTTTCGTCATGGCCGCCGGACACGTTGACGACGTTTACCACAGCCGCAACAAATATACGAGTACAAACAACAACAACAACAACAGCAACAGCAACAACACAGTAATCCATCCCGAATGTGTTCTTCTGGTCGATAACTACATTTGTACGAAATAACTACTAGCATAGTAGTAGTAGTAGTAGTAGTAGTAGCTTTGTGAAAGTTGTCTACGGCGGCTGGACGACACACGCCAGATTCAGGGAACAATTCTGAACTCTGATAGCTACGAGTAGACAAATCACAGACAAAAGGGCAGAAGAATAAGAAGAAGAAGAAGAAGACGAAGGACCACAAGAAAAGAAAAAACAGATGAAACATAACAGGTAGAGTGAAGGAAAGTCGGGAGAGAAGAATCGCGGACGCTGTGTGTCGATTGCTGTGCGTCAACCGTGTTTTCGTTGTTCGTGTGCGCGTAGTGTGAGCAATCAATCGTTGGATATTGACCTGTTGCCACGCGTGGATGGATAATAAGAGAAACAACCACAACAACAACAACAACACCAACTACGACAGCAGCAGCAGCAGCAATACCAGCAATCAATAGCAATCCGGTTGCTATCGACAGTTCACGTCTCACAGGAAAAGAGAGACATTGTTCCTCTGCCAGCGGCGACTCAACAGTTAACAACGGCGACAAGTGGAGAAAAGGAGCGACGCACAAAGATTAAGAGGATCAATTTCTTCGTTCCGCTGCGAAGGGCAAAGAGGTGTAAAGCGAGGAGCTCGTGAAGATTGCCTGCGTATATCGTGTACGTTATCGTGTGCATATCACGGTGTGGATTGTCGGTGGTAGTAGTGGTGGTCGTTGTCGTGGTGTACTTCATCGGCTCGTAATAAAAATACCGCCGCCTATATGTGTGTTCTGTGCGTGAACGTATAAATGGCCCACGTACCGAGATACGTGCGAGAGTGGGCTGTGAGTTCTACCGAGAAGGACTGCGGTGGTGATTTGTGTATGTGTGGTGTATGTGCGGTGTTGTTGTCTATCTGTTGATGAGCATCCGTTTTATGTGCGTGACGAAGTGTGAATGATGAATGGACGGCCGGACAACAGAGCCCAACTCCGCGGCATCGTAATTTATAGACTTTCAACTAGTTCACCTAGTTGAAGGAACAGTGAACAGTGGGAGACAAACGAGTTCGAGGGCAGTGAGGAATAAGAAGAAGAACAGATAGGAATAAGGGAATACAGAAAGTACATTTGACGTATATGTGAGCCGTGCGTGCGGGGGTGCCCTTGATATAGTGAAATACTCGGACTGCAGGACTGTGGATAGTATAGGTGTACCATGTGTGTGAAACTTATCGCCTGAGGATTATTCTAGCGCTATTGAGAACCGAGACTGCACGAGCTGCAGGCGGCGTAGGATATCAACTTCAGAAGCCTTCGGAAACACCACCGCCACGAAAAGAGGCAACGAGTGACATGTGAGTCATTTGAAGGCTGTTGAAGGCGCCGAAACGCTTCCCGAACAGCGGCGGAGCAAGTGATGGGACTAACTTAGACTTTAGCCGCCAAAGTGCATACGCATAGTTTACGAACGCGAAGCCCGAGGGTTGGCATCTACGGCCGACATCGATAGGAGCGACAAAGAGCAAACAACACAGACTGATCCTGTACGCAGACGATCACGGCAGGATTACGTCCAGACGACGATAAACTTCGACAGTAAATGACAGCGAGACAAAAGACGAGAGTTCGTTGAAGCGTCATAGAACGTCAAAGAAGTTGCGGTTGTCGTTGTTGATTATCGGTCGGGCTTCGCGCCGTGCCTCGCGTGTGATGCCAACGGGAGCTGGTCCGCAAACGGCCGGCCCTGTGAACACGCGCTGGTTCCTCGCCGTTCACGGTGAAGTCGCCGGTGATCGAGGCGAAGCCGGAGGGGCGTCTCTGGATCTCCCCTCCAGCAGCGACAAGGCGACTCGTCATCGACCTTGCCGACCGATCCCGACACCCCAGTGAACTGCGGTCCACCGACGAAGGCAGTTCCTCCGCTAATCGCGACCACCAGACGGCTGCTCCGCAACTCAGCTGCCAGCTCGAAGAGCAGGATCTACGCGAACCCCTTGACCTCGTCATCACTCAGCTAGACCGCGACCCAATAGCTGACGGCCGCGCAGCCGGCACCGATTCATTGCTTTTGACAGTTGAAGCTGACTCGGATTTCCGCCGAGTCCTGTCAAAGCCTGCTCTCCAGGAACTTGCTGCACAGGCAAACGACGGTTGCCAGCCTTCCAGCGGACTCGGAGTACTCGTCGCTCGTGAAGGCTGCTTCGGATTGGCCCAAAGGCGCGCTAGCCTATCCGGCTACCTTCGGTGCGCTCAGTCGATAGTTGTTGATCATCGAGTTCTCAACGACGAGCTTCAGCAGGTAAGCGAGTGTGCAATGAATGAGTGCGCAAGATGTCCTTCATATTGGCACTTTCAAATCGTGTGAATTAACAGCGCCTGTCGACGTAGCCTTTTTACGCATATCAATGTGAACTTTACATGCGGCTGGACCAGTCTGCTTCCTTCGTGTTGTATCGTTACTCGTGTTGTATTGTCAGTCAACGAATAACGGACGATTCGTTGTTTTATCCTCCAATAACGAGCGAACAGTTTTCAACTTATTTTGTAAGTGGCAAAATGATCGTACCGCATCATATGTCTTGATCGACACACTTGTACTCCCCATTGTTCTCAGATTTATCGCTCAGTGTGGCGTGTTGTTCTATCTATGTTGAAAGCCATAAAATACGATTTACGCCTTCACGCGCTTCGGGGACAGCTAAGCCGCCGAGCACGATCGGATGAAGCCATAAGCGGCAAAACTGTGACCAGTTGTACACCAATGCCGTAGACTCGTCTCCTACGTCGACACCGGATAGCTCAGTAGACATCCACGTTTACTGACCGCCGAGAGCTTCCGATGAAAGCGCTTACCTTACTGGTGGCGGCAATATTTGAGTCAGTAGTGACGTGCTGGCACGTAATAGTTCGGCTAGCTCCTTTGATTACAATAGCACAACATGGAATGTAAACAAGAGCATATAAGCCTCAAAAGCTTTACCAAATTTCACTTGTGGTTTATATGTGTAAGTCTGTGTTTGTTGATATTGTGGCTGAGACTTATATATATATATATATATATATATATATATATATGCACCAACTTATATATTCCTCGGTATTCCTCTGATTGTTTGAGTCTTTGAAGTAAAGCGTGTAAATGGCTTTGCCACTAAGCCATCTTGCTCAGATTAATATATGTTTGCAGTTTTGCGACTTGTAAGTCTCTTCTCTGGAGTAGCTATTGTAGACAAATATTGGCAATACAGCTTATTATTATTATTATTATTATTATTATTATTATTATTATTATTATTATTTGCGAAATGAATTCATAGTCCTAAGTTTATGAAAGGTACTACCTACATAGTACCCGTAGACTCCCTCATGCTATGAAGAGTCAGTCATAAAAGCATACTCGGTTTTCATCTTGAGCAGAAAAATTGGTTGCAACCTCCAGGAAACTTGCTCTGCCCGCTTTTCTGGCTTCCACACACACACAACTGTACGCAAGCTGCCAATACTAGCGTGAGCCAACATAGCTTGATGTTATTCGAATGTGAGAACAAAGCCAGTTAATTTGTTCGCTATATGAGCAGGTTAAGAAGCGTAGAGGCTGGGAAAACTAAATTTGCTCTGGCTACCAATGGAGTCGTTTCATCGACCTGCTAGTCAGATCTGGACAAGATCCGGCAAAAAGCCTTCTCCTCTAAATGTGCCGGCGCCTCGACACATTGTCTGCCAAATGCCACAAATCATCTCGTCTTGTCTGCCACAAATTATCTCGTTTTCGCAAAATCGCCACGGCGCCATTAACGATGTCTTCGGCCGAGCCGTCCGGCAAGGCTGTTGCAGTGTTACCGTCGAGTCTAGCGGCATAAGCAAGGGTGATCGACTAAGTGCCGATAGCCGGACATGTCGAGCCTGAAAACGCAATAAGCCACCCGCATGGGGCGTCACTGCCTCAGATACATATGAATGGTACATATGCATTAAGGTAGACCGTAGACCGTAGAGTCTGTCATGTCGCCCACAAGCGAAAGATACACAAACAACGTCTATACACACTTTTTGATGTTTACGATCATATACTTATGGCTGTAGGCCTGGCATTATCAGGTGTTTGGATTATTATTATTATTATTATTATTATTATTATTATTACTATTATTTAGTGTATAACACACGGAAAGCACTTTAAGCAGACGTAGCGACGTCGCGGAAGCTGGTTCATAATGGGATTCATGTTCGTACATGAGGAACGAACAGTAACCGCCGAATGGCCATCTCCCGAAAGAAATAACAATAATAATATTATTAAGTACCTCTTAACTGAAAAACGTATTGTCTTTTACGGCTGTTCACGACTGACAGAATTTACTTGGATTTTTTTTTGAACCACGTTTTGAATCTTAAACCTTGAGTCTAGTACACTGATTGTACTATTGGCTGGCGAAGCATATGCTTATCGTATGCATGAGATCGGCCACAGCCTGACGCCGCGGTCCACAGAGCTGACGGGCAAAGTCGCCGCTGTCAAAGTACTGGACCGTACGGCCGAGATGAGATCACTCCGATCGACATTTTATCGTCGACATTTAGCGGTGGGCAGGTTTTTCGCCTGACAATTCGCTCTCGATTTGTCGTCCAGCCACGATTTGTAACGCTGTGCTCTCGCAAAGCCAATGCTGCATATGCAGCAAAAAACAAATATTGCTCAGTCTCTAACTCGGCCGTTCTCTCTCATCGTTCGTCAATCTTGTACAATGCTACAAAAAAAGCTAAATTCTCTGTGGCAATATATATATATATATATATATATATATATATATATATATATATATATATATATATATTACACGACATATACATACATATATACTGTCACAGGGACTGTTGGGGACCCCTAGATATCTCAATATGCCGGCTCATCCTGCCGCTCTAAGTGCTTCTGATATAAAAAGGTAAAAAAAATATATATATATATACGAGCATTTTTCAATTCCCATCCACAAGGCATGGAATGACTGACTAGTATGGTATGCAATTGTTTTCGTTAGGGTTATCGTCACGCTCGATCGAAATATCGAAATTTTGATGGTACTTTGTGGAAGCTCATGTGGGAAGTGACATTGCACGTTCACTTACATACATAGAGAGGCAAGGTGTTGCTACTTATGACTCAGACCGCAACACTGCTTCAGGCAATTCCTTTCTACGTGGCACTGGAACAGCTGTTAGCAAAAATGATTTTAGCAATACAACAGCAACAACAACAACAAAAATAACAGCAACAGCAAAAACAGCAACAACGACAAGAGCAACTATAGATAAACAAATAAATGGAACGACGGCCTAGTGCAGCGACGGTCCACATTTGCCAATGAAAACGCCCACACTCTAAATGTGCTTTATATTATTAGTGTCGTGCTTGCAGTACTACTACCATTACGACCATCAATACGCGATAATTACTGTCGCTCATAATTATTGGTGTTATTATCAATATTATGAAAAAAAAAACAATTATTATTTTTATTTTTATTATTATTATTATTATGGTACAGCCCACCCAGCAGCTGGACACACGGTGCAAGGCTGCAAAAATATGCAGACATAAGTGTGTGTGTGTGTATATGCATTAATTGTTGTTGCAGCTACCGTACAAATAATGCCGGGGCGGAGATTGCTGCTGCTGCAGTCGTTGTTCTTATCGTATACACAGTTGTTGTTATTGTTGTTGTTGTTATTGTTGTGTTGTTGTTGTTATTGTTGTGTTGTTTGGTGTAGGTCAGAATTAGGCCAGCCAGCTAATGCCGTATCAACAGGTACTCGATCACCGATTACCACCTCACGGCGTTTTCGTTTGCCTTTCGCTGGAGCGGAAAAAGCGCACCTGTTGTTTGTTTTTATTTGCTGCGTTTGTTATTCGTAATTCATATTAATATTCGGCGACGTGACGGTCCTACACCGTATGACCGGGCAAGATTGCCTAGTAGCACAGCATTGCTTGCATTCTGGAGGTCTGGGTTCGAGAAAAGGTAAATGCCGGAGTGAAAAACTAAAAAATCGGCCATGACATGAAAAACCGTACACGGGCATTAGCGTTACAAAACAACTAAATAATGTGCTTTGTACGTATCTGCTACCTGCGATTACTAAACGAACGTGAACGAAAGAGGATCGCTTTATTCGCACGAGCTAGCTAACTTAATTAGGCCACATCATCGTACGCCGGAAGCCTAGGTGTCATCGCTGTAGACAGTTAGTTCTTGTTTGCTTGACGTTTTGTCTTCGGATTTACCATAACATAAAATCACATTTATTGTCACATAAAATGGTGTGTAGTACAATCATCATGGTCACATATGCACTGTTATCAATATATGTACTTCTGACAGAATTGATTGGTTAATTGTCTCGTCTTTTCAGCTCATCGTCAGATGATTTCTGTTCGTAGCCTAACTACTAGAAGTGAACAGAGTCGTAGCCTAACTACTAGAAGCGAACAAAAGGCAAAGTATCTGGAGTGGCACACGCCACTCCAAATACTATTCCTTTTGTTCTAAAGTGTATTTACATCTATTTTGAATCACTAGGTTACGCAACAACGAACAGGTCATTGGCTTTTGTGTGGCGTTTGTTCTTTTAGCAAGTTTACTTACTAAGAACCTGCAGAAAGTATCCTGTCTTGATGCTAGTTGCACCATTCTCCAGGAATAAATATTTATATAGTTAACTAAATAAGCTGGTTATGTATTATGTTAGAAACACACCGAGCCATCTGCGCCGTTTTCCACGACCAGAGAAACGATTTAAGCAACGACAACGAAAACCCAGATCTCTCGACAGGGTCGCGGTTCGGTGTAAATGTTAAGTGCGAAAACGTACTGGCCATCTTTTTTAATGGCGTGACATTATTTACCATACCCTAACATATGAATAAGTACTTGTGCGCATAATCATCGTGGGTGTTGTACATGCATCGCTTGTGCAGATACACCAGCATATATCACTACAATTTAACTACCGGCGCCACTACTTTGCACACCGATGTAGATATTAGTACTTAGTTAGTGTCTATAGGGGCTACAAAAAAGTTTTTTTCGGTTTTCATCAATCTTTGCCGGTACTAGGCAGTACAAAAATCAAATAATCGAAAAATGTGTGCTGAAAAAATTACAGTGTTGTCAATGAACCTGAAATGGATGTAATTAATTAGATTACTCGAATAATTACTAATCTTTATATTAATACGCTGTTACGAGTTTATTTACAATTTTACTGATTGTGGTCTGGTCATTGGTTAAAATTTTAGTTAGCGTGTAATACGTACCAGAAAATGCGTCTCTACCGCGTTGAATCCAACCCGCACCAATTTTTTTTGGGAAACATCTCCGAATCTGTTGCATGCTATCCAGCTAAACAAATATGTTAATTATTTTGGTCTTTCTTTTCTTTTCGCGCATAGAATTGCGCGTGGCCCCGAAACTTCATTAAGTTGGAAGTACTGATCAAGTCGAGCGCAAACCAGTCCTACCAAGGTATCGCTACGAGGCGACAAGCGTTTACGATTACCACCCACTACAGTGGGTACTGAACGAGCTATTGCACAAAGAGAAATAGTTAAATAACTGCGTGTACAGGTGTGCCTTTACCGATCAGCTTACATATGACCGTTATTCAAAGTGAACGATCCTACTATCCGGTTGGCGTTGTATGTTGACGTCTTCATATATATGCACGCACACACACAAACATATATATATATATATATATATATATATATATAAACAGGGGGTCGTTCTACGTTGGGTGTGACTATTGACCACATGGTTTGCTAGACATAATCGCCTTTGATCAACTCCAGTAGCCACAGTGAACTCGACCTATCCCGCCTTCTGCGAAACGACCTACATGTAAACTAAGTCGCGTATCCGTTACACGTTCAAAGATATGTGTATATGTATGTAAACGTACCTTGGTATATATATATATATATATATATATATATACATATCAGACATCATATACTATGTGTATGTGTTAATAATAAATGTGCCGTCCATATGTTCCTTAAACTATCCCTTAAAAGTATATTTCGTACGATATGAACATACTACTATATATGCATGCATTGTTGTTCATCATGAATTAAAGCAAATACATCCATGATGCAGTAGCACAGTAATAACGTGATACATGAGCCAACTAGGCTAGTTGCATTATATTTCTGCATTTTGCTATTAGAATCCGACTAAAGCATGCTATTAGAAACCGATGAATTATAAACATGCAGAGGCATTGCATCGACTCTACGTAAATGAAGCCCCAATAATAATAATCATAATAATAAACGTACCTTGGTATTTGTCGAGCCCGGTGGCGTAGTGGATTAAGTCTCCGCCTCGCAACCGGAGGAGACACATAGGTGCGCGGGTTCGAACCCCACCGCTGCACATTTGTATTTATGGGGGTCCGTCTATGAAGCAATGTGAAAAACAGTTTCGTGGACGTTAAATCTTGGCTGAGGGTCAGCCCGAAAACTTTACTTTACCTTGGTATTTGGCATAATAATTCCTGGTTCTCATTCAGGACCATCGGTAGAAAGGTGTATGCATGTGCCTCTATTTTTTCGGGACCCTAGTCCACGACCTCTACCCACCTGGCCATACAGACACCTGGAGACAGCAGATACTTACGATGTGGAATCTCGCGAGCATCTCATTTTCTTAATGGATCCCTTGCCGCGCCATTGCAGACTGGAGCCTTTGTCTACCAAACGCAAGGTATCAAGGCGGTGATGATAGTGATCATGTCTGTTGGAATCGAATATATTCGCCCATTTCTGGACGAACTGGACTCACAAGAAGATGTTTTTCTTTTTGAAGCCCCGTGCACCTGATACACCTCCACATATCTTTTGGCGCACCGGAACTAACATGTGATTATTGTCCGCCTCTACCCGTCGTTATTTATCTAACGTCTACCTGCAGATGTTTTCGGCTCGCCTATGCGAAAGATGTGTTTCACTGTATTCAGTCGAAGTTATGTTTCATGTATTTTGTTGTCTTTCACCGTCAGTGCCTATGCAGTTTTCCCATGGTTCACCCCATGGTTTTTTTTAAAATATATTTCTCTTCCTCTCTTTTTGTTCCTCCTATTCCCTTCATCAATCATTTTTTGCTATTGTCGGTCAAGTGAAAAGAGTCATTCGTTTCCCTCCAGCCGGCGGTTACTGTCTGAGCGCCCGTACTACCACTATTTCTACGCGAATGACCACGGCTAGAACGACACCGTGGCAAACCGAGAGATAGATGACTTAAGCACGCACCGTCTGAATCCGGCTGACTCTATGGGAATGATCAATGATGACGACGGTGACGATTAGAGCAACCTATATGCACATATGTATAGATAAAAAGAATTAAATTAAATTGAGAACGTAGTGTAATTGAATATATATATATATATATATATATATATATATATATACATATACATATATATATATATATATATATATATATATCTATATATATATATATATATATATACATATATATATATATATATTTTTTTTTTTTGGGAGAATTGTAGTGGGAAAATTCAACACCCCGTGATTTGTCTATATGTTCTGCACTAGACAACTCAGCGGATACCAGCATAAGCCGACAGTGCCAACAACACCAAACGCAGGAACCATGATGGCGACAATGGCCGCGTTCCTAGCAATGATATAGGTTGTAGTCGTCGCTCGCTGATCATTGGTTCATCTTATAACAAATAATGCTCATCGATGAATTTAATCATTATTTGCACGTTTTTTGATGTTATTTATTTCCGTTCAATAAATAATGTATTTGAAATCAATGTATTAAAATCGGTGTCGCCGCCGCCGTCGTCATCATTGTCTGTGAGTGTGTCTATCTCTATTTGTGAGCCTTTCGTTGACGACAAACTCGTGCTGCTCAACCACTCATAGCATATATATAGACCATTAGTCCATATATGCCTATGTATGTAGACGCTATGCAGCAGATATCTCTGTCTAAAACGAACTCTGGGTGGATTTGCCTGCCACGTTTTATGTGCGTGACGAAGTGTGAATGATGAATGGACGGCCGGACAACAGAGCCCAACTCCGCGGCATCGTAATTTATAGACTTTCAACTAGTTCACCTAGTTGAAGGAACAGTGAACAGTGGGAGACAAACGAGTTCGAGGGCAGTGAGGAATAAGAAGAAGAACAGATAGGAATAAGGGAATACAGAAAGTACATTTGACGTATATGTGAGCCGTGCGTGCGGGGGTGCCCTTGATATAGTGAAATACTCGGACTGCAGGACTGTGGATAGTATAGGTGTACCATGTGTGTGAAACTTATCGCCTGAGGATTATTCTAGCGCTATTGAGAACCGAGACTGCACGAGCTGCAGGCGGCGTAGGATATCAACTTCAGAAGCCTTCGGAAACACCACCGCCACGAAAAGAGGCAACGAGTGACATGTGAGTCATTTGAAGGCTGTTGAAGGCGCCGAAACGCTTCCCGAACAGCGGCGGAGCAAGTGATGGGACTAACTTAGACTTTAGCCGCCAAAGTGCATACGCATAGTTTACGAACGCGAAGCCCGAGGGTTGGCATCTACGGCCGACATCGATAGGAGCGACAAAGAGCAAACAACACAGACTGATCCTGTACGCAGACGATCACGGCAGGATTACGTCCAGACGACGATAAACTTCGACAGTAAATGACAGCGAGACAAAAGACGAGAGTTCGTTGAAGCGTCATAGAACGTCAAAGAAGTTGCGGTTGTCGTTGTTGATTATCGGTCGGGCTTCGCGCCGTGCCTCGCGTGTGATGCCAACGGGAGCTGGTCCGCAAACGGCCGGCCCTGTGAACACGCGCTGGTTCCTCGCCGTTCACGGTGAAGTCGCCGGTGATCGAGGCGAAGCCGGAGGGGCGTCTCTGGATCTCCCCTCCAGCAGCGACAAGGCGACTCGTCATCGACCTTGCCGACCGATCCCGACACCCCAGTGAACTGCGGTCCACCGACGAAGGCAGTTCCTCCGCTAATCGCGACCACCAGACGGCTGCTCCGCAACTCAGCTGCCAGCTCGAAGAGCAGGATCTACGCGAACCCCTTGACCTCGTCATCACTCAGCTAGACCGCGACCCAATAGCTGACGGCCGCGCAGCCGGCACCGATTCATTGCTTTTGACAGTTGAAGCTGACTCGGATTTCCGCCGAGTCCTGTCAAAGCCTGCTCTCCAGGAACTTGCTGCACAGGCAAACGACGGTTGCCAGCCTTCCAGCGGACTCGGAGTACTCGTCGCTCGTGAAGGCTGCTTCGGATTGGCCCAAAGGCGCGCTAGCCTATCCGGCTACCTTCGGTGCGCTCAGTCGATAGTTGTTGATCATCGAGTTCTCAACGACGAGCTTCAGCAGGTAAGCGAGTGTGCAATGAATGAGTGCGCAAGATGTCCTTCATATTGGCACTTTCAAATCGTGTGAATTAACAGCGCCTGTCGACGTAGCCTTTTTACGCATATCAATGTGAACTTTACATGCGGCTGGACCAGTCTGCTTCCTTCGTGTTGTATCGTTACTCGTGTTGTATTGTCAGTCAACGAATAACGGACGATTCGTTGTTTTATCCTCCAATAACGAGCGAACAGTTTTCAACTTATTTTGTAAGTGGCAAAATGATCGTACCGCATCATATGTCTTGATCGACACACTTGTACTCCCCATTGTTCTCAGATTTATCGCTCAGTGTGGCGTGTTGTTCTATCTATGTTGAAAGCCATAAAATACGATTTACGCCTTCACGCGCTTCGGGGACAGCTTAAGCCGCCGAGCACGATCGGATGAAGCCATAAGCGGCAAAACTGTGACCAGTTGTACACCAATGCCGTAGACTCGTCTCCTACGTCGACACCGGATAGCTCAGTAGACATCCACGTTTACTGACCGCCGAGAGCTTCCGATGAAAGCGCTTACCTTACTGGTGGCGGCAATATTTGAGTCAGTAGTGACGTGCTGGCACGTAATAGTTCGGCTAGCTCCTTTGATTACAATAGCACAACATGGAATGTAAACAAGAGCATATAAGCCTCAAAAGCTTTACCAAATTTCACTTGTGGTTTATATGTGTAAGTCTGTGTTTGTTGATATTGTGGCTGAGACTTATATATATATATATATATATATATATATATGCACCAACTTATATATTCCTCGGTATTCCTCTGATTGTTTGAGTCTTTGAAGTAAAGCGTGTAAATGGCTTTGCCACTAAGCCATCTTGCTCAGATTAATATATGTTTGCAGTTTTGCGACTTGTAAGTCTCTTCTCTGGAGTAGCTATTGTAGACAAATATTGGCAATACAGCTTATTATTATTATTATTATTATTATTATTATTATTATTATTATTATTATTATTTGCGAAATGAATTCATAGTCCTAAGTTTATGAAAGGTACTACCTACATAGTACCCGTAGACTCCCTCATGCTATGAAGAGTCAGTCATAAAAGCATACTCGGTTTTCATCTTGAGCAGAAAAATTGGTTGCAACCTCCAGGAAACTTGCTCTGCCCGCTTTTCTGGCTTCCACACACACACAACTGTACGCAAGCTGCCAATACTAGCGTGAGCCAACATAGCTTGATGTTATTCGAATGTGAGAACAAAGCCAGTTAATTTGTTCGCTATATGAGCAGGTTAAGAAGCGTAGAGGCTGGGAAAACTAAATTTGCTCTGGCTACCAATGGAGTCGTTTCATCGACCTGCTAGTCAGATCTGGACAAGATCCGGCAAAAAGCCTTCTCCTCTAAATGTGCCGGCGCCTCGACACATTGTCTGCCAAATGCCACAAATCATCTCGTCTTGTCTGCCACAAATTATCTCGTTTTCGCAAAATCGCCACGGCGCCATTAACGATGTCTTCGGCCGAGCCGTCCGGCAAGGCTGTTGCAGTGTTACCGTCGAGTCTAGCGGCATAAGCAAGGGTGATCGACTAAGTGCCGATAGCCGGACATGTCGAGCCTGAAAACGCAATAAGCCACCCGCATGGGGCGTCACTGCCTCAGATACATATGAATGGTACATATGCATTAAGGTAGACCGTAGACCGTAGAGTCTGTCATGTCGCCCACAAGCGAAAGATACACAAACAACGTCTATACACACTTTTTGATGTTTACGATCATATACTTATGGCTGTAGGCCTGGCATTATCAGGTGTTTGGATTATTATTATTATTATTATTATTATTATTATTATTATTACTATTATTTAGTGTATAACACACGGAAAGCACTTTAAGCAGACGTAGCGACGTCGCGGAAGCTGGTTCATAATGGGATTCATGTTCGTACATGAGGAACGAACAGTAACCGCCGAATGGCCATCTCCCGAAAGAAATAACAATAATAATATTATTAAGTACCTCTTAACTGAAAAACGTATTGTCTTTTACGGCTGTTCACGACTGACAGAATTTACTTGGATTTTTTTTTGAACCACGTTTGAATCTTAAACCTTGAGTCTAGTACACTGATTGTACTATTGGCTGGCGAAGCATATGCTTATCGTATGCATGAGATCGGCCACAGCCTGACGCCGCGGTCCACAGAGCTGACGGGCAAAGTCGCCGCTGTCAAAGTACTGGACCGTACGGCCGAGATGAGATCACTCCGATCGACATTTTATCGTCGACATTTAGCGGTGGGCAGGTTTTTCGCCTGACAATTCGCTCTCGATTTGTCGTCCAGCCACGATTTGTAACGCTGTGCTCTCGCAAAGCCAATGCTGCATATGCAGCAAAAAACAAATATTGCTCAGTCTCTAACTCGGCCGTTCTCTCTCATCGTTCGTCAATCTTGTACAATGCTACAAAAAAAGCTAAATTCTCTGTGGCAATATATATATATATATATATATATATATATATATATATATATATATATATATTACACGACATATACATACATATATACTGTCACAGGGACTGTTGGGGACCCCTAGATATCTCAATATGCCGGCTCATCCTGCCGCTCTAAGTGCTTCTGATATAAAAAGGTAAAAAAAATATATATATATATACGAGCATTTTTCAATTCCCATCCACAAGGCATGGAATGACTGACTAGTATGGTATGCAATTGTTTTCGTTAGGGTTATCGTCACGCTCGATCGAAATATCGAAATTTTGATGGTACTTTGTGGAAGCTCATGTGGGAAGTGACATTGCACGTTCACTTACATACATAGAGAGGCAAGGTGTTGCTACTTATGACTCAGACCGCAACACTGCTTCAGGCAATTCCTTTCTACGTGGCACTGGAACAGCTGTTAGCAAAAATGATTTTAGCAATACAACAGCAACAACAACAACAAAAATAACAGCAACAGCAAAAACAGCAACAACGACAAGAGCAACTATAGATAAACAAATAAATGGAACGACGGCCTAGTGCAGCGACGGTCCACATTTGCCAATGAAAACGCCCACACTCTAAATGTGCTTTATATTATTAGTGTCGTGCTTGCAGTACTACTACCATTACGACCATCAATACGCGATAATTACTGTCGCTCATAATTATTGGTGTTATTATCAATATTATGAAAAAAAAAACAATTATTATTTTTATTTTTATTATTATTATTATTATGGTACAGCCCACCCAGCAGCTGGACACACGGTGCAAGGCTGCAAAAATATGCAGACATAAGTGTGTGTGTGTGTATATGCATTAATTGTTGTTGCAGCTACCGTACAAATAATGCCGGGGCGGAGATTGCTGCTGCTGCAGTCGTTGTTCTTATCGTATACACAGTTGTTGTTATTGTTGTTGTTGTTATTGTTGTGTTGTTGTTGTTATTGTTGTGTTGTTTGGTGTAGGTCAGAATTAGGCCAGCCAGCTAATGCCGTATCAACAGGTACTCGATCACCGATTACCACCTCACGGCGTTTTCGTTTGCCTTTCGCTGGAGCGGAAAAAGCGCACCTGTTGTTTGTTTTTATTTGCTGCGTTTGTTATTCGTAATTCATATTAATATTCGGCGACGTGACGGTCCTACACCGTATGACCGGGCAAGATTGCCTAGTAGCACAGCATTGCTTGCATTCTGGAGGTCTGGGTTCGAGAAAAGGTAAATGCCGGAGTGAAAAACTAAAAAATCGGCCATGACATGAAAAACCGTACACGGGCATTAGCGTTACAAAACAACTAAATAATGTGCTTTGTACGTATCTGCTACCTGCGATTACTAAACGAACGTGAACGAAAGAGGATCGCTTTATTCGCACGAGCTAGCTAACTTAATTAGGCCACATCATCGTACGCCGGAAGCCTAGGTGTCATCGCTGTAGACAGTTAGTTCTTGTTTGCTTGACGTTTTGTCTTCGGATTTACCATAACATAAAATCACATTTATTGTCACATAAAATGGTGTGTAGTACAATCATCATGGTCACATATGCACTGTTATCAATATATGTACTTCTGACAGAATTGATTGGTTAATTGTCTCGTCTTTTCAGCTCATCGTCAGATGATTTCTGTTCGTAGCCTAACTACTAGAAGTGAACAGAGTCGTAGCCTAACTACTAGAAGCGAACAAAAGGCAAAGTATCTGGAGTGGCACACGCCACTCCAAATACTATTCCTTTTGTTCTAAAGTGTATTTACATCTATTTTGAATCACTAGGTTACGCAACAACGAACAGGTCATTGGCTTTTGTGTGGCGTTTGTTCTTTTAGCAAGTTTACTTACTAAGAACCTGCAGAAAGTATCCTGTCTTGATGCTAGTTGCACCATTCTCCAGGAATAAATATTTATATAGTTAACTAAATAAGCTGGTTATGTATTATGTTAGAAACACACCGAGCCATCTGCGCCGTTTTCCACGACCAGAGAAACGATTTAAGCAACGACAACGAAAACCCAGATCTCTCGACAGGGTCGCGGTTCGGTGTAAATGTTAAGTGCGAAAACGTACTGGCCATCTTTTTTAATGGCGTGACATTATTTACCATACCCTAACATATGAATAAGTACTTGTGCGCATAATCATCGTGGGTGTTGTACATGCATCGCTTGTGCAGATACACCAGCATATATCACTACAATTTAACTACCGGCGCCACTACTTTGCACACCGATGTAGATATTAGTACTTAGTTAGTGTCTATAGGGGCTACAAAAAAGTTTTTTTCGGTTTTCATCAATCTTTGCCGGTACTAGGCAGTACAAAAATCAAATAATCGAAAAATGTGTGCTGAAAAAATTACAGTGTTGTCAATGAACCTGAAATGGATGTAATTAATTAGATTACTCGAATAATTACTAATCTTTATATTAATACGCTGTTACGAGTTTATTTACAATTTTACTGATTGTGGTCTGGTCATTGGTTAAAATTTTAGTTAGCGTGTAATACGTACCAGAAAATGCGTCTCTACCGCGTTGAATCCAACCCGCACCAATTTTTTTTGGGAAACATCTCCGAATCTGTTGCATGCTATCCAGCTAAACAAATATGTTAATTATTTTGGTCTTTCTTTTCTTTTCGCGCATAGAATTGCGCGTGGCCCCGAAACTTCATTAAGTTGGAAGTACTGATCAAGTCGAGCGCAAACCAGTCCTACCAAGGTATCGCTACGAGGCGACAAGCGTTTACGATTACCACCCACTACAGTGGGTACTGAACGAGCTATTGCACAAAGAGAAATAGTTAAATAACTGCGTGTACAGGTGTGCCTTTACCGATCAGCTTACATATGACCGTTATTCAAAGTGAACGATCCTACTATCCGGTTGGCGTTGTATGTTGACGTCTTCATATATATGCACGCACACACACAAACATATATATATATATATATATATATATATATAAACAGGGGGTCGTTCTACGTTGGGTGTGACTATTGACCACATGGTTTGCTAGACATAATCGCCTTTGATCAACTCCAGTAGCCACAGTGAACTCGACCTATCCCGCCTTCTGCGAAACGACCTACATGTAAACTAAGTCGCGTATCCGTTACACGTTCAAAGATATGTGTATATGTATGTAAACGTACCTTGGTATATATATATATATATATATATATATATACATATCAGACATCATATACTATGTGTATGTGTTAATAATAAATGTGCCGTCCATATGTTCCTTAAACTATCCCTTAAAAGTATATTTCGTACGATATGAACATACTACTATATATGCATGCATTGTTGTTCATCATGAATTAAAGCAAATACATCCATGATGCAGTAGCACAGTAATAACGTGATACATGAGCCAACTAGGCTAGTTGCATTATATTTCTGCATTTTGCTATTAGAATCCGACTAAAGCATGCTATTAGAAACCGATGAATTATAAACATGCAGAGGCATTGCATCGACTCTACGTAAATGAAGCCCCAATAATAATAATCATAATAATAAACGTACCTTGGTATTTGTCGAGCCCGGTGGCGTAGTGGATTAAGTCTCCGCCTCGCAACCGGAGGAGACACATAGGTGCGCGGGTTCGAACCCCACCGCTGCACATTTGTATTTATGGGGGTCCGTCTATGAAGCAATGTGAAAAACAGTTTCGTGGACGTTAAATCTTGGCTGAGGGTCAGCCCGAAAACTTTACTTTACCTTGGTATTTGGCATAATAATTCCTGGTTCTCATTCAGGACCATCGGTAGAAAGGTGTATGCATGTGCCTCTATTTTTTCGGGACCCTAGTCCACGACCTCTACCCACCTGGCCATACAGACACCTGGAGACAGCAGATACTTACGATGTGGAATCTCGCGAGCATCTCATTTTCTTAATGGATCCCTTGCCGCGCCATTGCAGACTGGAGCCTTTGTCTACCAAACGCAAGGTATCAAGGCGGTGATGATAGTGATCATGTCTGTTGGAATCGAATATATTCGCCCATTTCTGGACGAACTGGACTCACAAGAAGATGTTTTTCTTTTTGAAGCCCCGTGCACCTGATACACCTCCACATATCTTTTGGCGCACCGGAACTAACATGTGATTATTGTCCGCCTCTACCCGTCGTTATTTATCTAACGTCTACCTGCAGATGTTTTCGGCTCGCCTATGCGAAAGATGTGTTTCACTGTATTCAGTCGAAGTTATGTTTCATGTATTTTGTTGTCTTTCACCGTCAGTGCCTATGCAGTTTTCCCATGGTTCACCCCATGGTTTTTTTTAAAATATATTTCTCTTCCTCTCTTTTTGTTCCTCCTATTCCCTTCATCAATCATTTTTTGCTATTGTCGGTCAAGTGAAAAGAGTCATTCGTTTCCCTCCAGCCGGCGGTTACTGTCTGAGCGCCCGTACTACCACTATTTCTACGCGAATGACCACGGCTAGAACGACACCGTGGCAAACCGAGAGATAGATGACTTAAGCACGCACCGTCTGAATCCGGCTGACTCTATGGGAATGATCAATGATGACGACGGTGACGATTAGAGCAACCTATATGCACATATGTATAGATAAAAAGAATTAAATTAAATTGAGAACGTAGTGTAATTGAATATATATATATATATATATAGATATATATATATATACATATACATATACATATATATATATATATATATATATATATATATATATATATATATATACATATATATATATATATATATTTTTTTTTTTTGGGAGAATTGTAGTGGGAAAATTCAACACCCCGTGATTTGTCTATATGTTCTGCACTAGACAACTCAGCGGATACCAGCATAAGCCGACAGTGCCAACAACACCAAACGCAGGAACCATGATGGCGACAATGGCCGCGTTCCTAGCAATGATATAGGTTGTAGTCGTCGCTCGCTGATCATTGGTTCATCTTATAACAAATAATGCTCATCGATGAATTTAATCATTATTTGCACGTTTTTTGATGTTATTTATTTCCGTTCAATAAATAATGTATTTGAAATCAATGTATTAAAATCGGTGTCGCCGCCGCCGTCGTCATCATTGTCTGTGAGTGTGTCTATCTCTATTTGTGAGCCTTTCGTTGACGACAAACTCGTGCTGCTCAACCACTCATAGCATATATATAGACCATTAGTCCATATATGCCTATGTATGTAGACGCTATGCAGCAGATATCTCTGTCTAAAACGAACTCTGGGTGGATTTGCCTGCCACGGTTCGGTGCGTCGTGAAAAATCGAAGTCGAATTACCTACTACTACTACTACTACTACTACTATTACTACTGTTACATCTTCCGACGGACGTCAACTCTTCGAGTCGGTGTTACTCGCAGGCAAGCTTGGCCAGCTCACTTTCGGATCGTAGCTGACTTTCGGAAGTCGGTCGGCTTTTCGAGGGCGGCGAAAAGTAGCCCTAAAGACAGCTGCTGCCGCAGCATAGAACGCAGCCAACTGAATCTTAAAGCTAACTGACTGGCAGACGTCATCGACTCGTTTCTTAGATTTCTCGGAAACGCTGGTGTGTTACAGACGTGCCGAGATGCATATACACAAGCACCTGTTGACGTTAGACTCTGGAGCAGCTTCGCGTTGCGTCATTTTGGCGACGGTGTGTCCAATTGGGTTGTGCTATGCATTTTTAAACACTTATACATTTATGTATACATATATATATATATATAAACACATATGTATGCGTACATATATATATATATATATATATATATATATATATATATATATGCGCGCGTTCAGAGAGTGGCCAAAAAAAGAAAAAAAGTTTTACTAGGTTACCTGCTGTACAGATTCAATTTGACCTTGAATATGAACCTTGTGATGAGTGGAGCCCTCATTACACAGTGGCTGTTGAAAAGTAAAAAATGCCCACTCATGTCGACATGTTGTGCATACGACGTTAATTGTCATTCGCTAATACCGCGCAAGTCCGGAACAGAAAGCATATATTCATAGCATATAGAATGCATATATCATATAGCACCTGATATAAAAGGGTGATATGTGTACACACACTTATCAAGCAAATAAACCAATCAATCAATCAAATTCTCGAAAAATATTATAAATATTATTTATTTTGTTACTATTGTCATCAACCATGTGAGTCTACTGTTACAGTGGGGGCAGTGGATCTCGAAGTATCAATGGCGACATTGGTCTCTTTGGTTGGCTTTCAACAACGTTTTAACCTCACTTGCTACTTGCATCACGTACTAAGGGCAGTGCAGTGTCTGCTGGATGTGTCTTAGAAACAAGGAAATAGCGCAGGCGAGCGTAATTATTGTTGCCTTGAAGTACACTCCTCGGTTTTCGTCATAGTTGGGTAACAATCACGCTCAGTTGCCAGCGGTAAGCCAACGCCGAGCGATGCTAATTTGACTATAATATTTATCGTGATGATGAAAATTGTACAATGTACTGTGTATAGTATATAATAATTGTAAAAATAAATATAATAATAGTGATAAAAATACTAATAGTAATAGTAGTAGTAATAATACTAATGAGTAAGATTAATTATTGGTTGAAATAGACGCGCTGTGCTACGAGGTACAGGCAATGAAGTCGAACCCCTGTAAGGGGTCAAACTACATACGTGAAGTCCGGTTTCGTGAAGTCTCTGGCCTTCTCACAAGACACGCGTGAGAGGTATCACAAAGTTTTCCTTAAGCGCAGGTGAAACTTTGTAAGAAGGCGTGCGGCTTTGCCATCTTCAATGACTTGATTGCTTCTGCTTATCTTTATTAGAAACTTAACTTTGTAGTCCCTGCATTGCGCAGGAATTGTCAAGCAATGTAGATTTATTGTGAGCCGAGCAAATGATATTAATATTTGAGGTGGATCAGAAGGCGAGTAGGCGTAGTAAACGTATTATTTATAGAGGTGTACCCATGGTAGCTGCAAAACCCAAGTGGTTTAGGACCTGTCGCCGTTACGCTATTGCTAATGTTGGGGTGCTTCAACACCAACGGCCAGCGTCTTGACGACAAATAGAATGACTAATGATTGTTTATACTACTATACGATCGCTCATAGATCGAGTTTCTCAGAACTTCCCGCCCTCCCCTCAGAACCCCCGAACACGCACCGTATCGGCGCCTCTCGGTGTTGACATTGCCATGCCAGTGATGGCGTTAATAACGTTATGATTGATTATGATAATTAAGGTGATGAGGATTGTGTGAACGTCGTCATATCAGCTGATGATACAGTCTTCCGCCTACAACGTATGTCCGCTAAGATTACGCGTCCTGCTAGATGTGGATTTTTAAGAGCACGGACGTCAGGATAACTTCATACCATGCTATAACGTACCATGGCTTTAAACTCAAGTAGCGTCTAGGCCCGTTGTTAAAAAGTGCATATACCTGAACTAAACTAACTCCCCCCCCCCCCGTTAGTCGGGAGAGGGCGATTTGGAATTCTGTTTGGAATATCGTTATATCTTATTGATAAAGACCGTCGTTTTGTTAGTGCTAATTAATCAGTATACAGATTAATTATTAATTTAATTATAAGACAACACTTAAATATGGATTATACATTATGACTGATGTTATATCAATTCATTAGCTTGGTAATTCTGCTCTTCTCCATGATAATCAGCGATCTTCCCAGTGCCATCAACAGGCGGCATCTCCAGACTGTTTCTTTATGCGAATTATTTCGTGGTTTTTGGCTAAAGTTGTTTTTGCGTTGCTATGCGAGCGCGCTTCTTATGATAAAGTGTGTCACGTTAAAACGATGCGAGTCTTTGCATTAAAATATATTTGTATATATACGCCCTATTTTATATTATATTATACATTATATTATATTTGTTTTTCGTACAAATAAGAGTATTATTGCTGAAAATGATACGACTTTTAGCGATAATAAGATCCTATCCGATGGCATCCGCTCTTTATGACATTGAGCGAAATTCTTGATATAGAACAATTTTTCAGAACCTTGGAAGTTTGTAAACAATTTAATGCTTGTTGAAATAGTTTCATATTCAAAATGCATTGCTCATAATAATAATAATAATAATAATAATAATAATAATAATAATAATAATAATAATA
>QVRM01005011.1:0-29696 GCA_003439945.1 Dermanyssus gallinae | reverse complement strand
GTAATATGGTCGCAATCTGTAGCTCAGCCTGTCGCTGTAGCGACCGTCGGTCCGATTGCACTGGAGTCTGCGAAACTTGTTAAGAAATTGGGTCGGAGGTATCGCTGCAACTACCACAAGGTAATGAGAAAGAGAGAGAGAGTAGAGAGGGAGAAAGGCGTAGAATGGGGTTTCGAGTCATTGTCATCGTACCAGTCCTTGGAAGGGATGCACACAGGAGAGCACGCCGCTGGGCTGATCGGCGCACCATGCCTATCTGCGCACAACAACCATCATAATAATAGAATAACAATAATATTAATTGATCGTCATATGACATATCGGTCACGCCATCCACTCGCCTCTCCAGCCCCTAGCACAGGGACACAAACGCCATCAGAGACCGGAAGAATTCGGCTGACCCTCAAGGCCATCGAAAGGGGTAGGAGGTATGGCGTTAATCGACGCCCAGTTGATGATTGCCGGCTGAATTTTGAGCCTAGTTAATAGATGAAGGACGCACACAAACAAAGAGCAAGAGAGGAGGCTATAGAGACTCCTGTAGTAGATCACAGAGAGCGAGAGAGAGAGGGGGGCGGGGAGAGATAGAAACTCCACTTGCTAACCACGCTGATAGCCCCAGTAGAGAGACCTAGTCTACTTTTCCGTCTACTGACAATGTTCTCCCCCTGTGAAACGCATCAACGTCATCCTAATCTATTGTTGTGACCTTGGTTGGCGCCCAGGTCACCATTGTCACCTCCGTAGCCGCCGCTGACCCGGGTCCGCTGTGGACGCTGTGCGTTCTCCTCGGCCCTGGTAACGAATTACGCTGATTTACTGGCTGTTAGTCGAGTGGGTATCCAGGACTGCAGGACTACTCCCCTCATATTAGCTTGCTTTTGGGCCGTTAGGTAACTATCCGGAGCTCTCTCTCTCTATCTCTCTACCCGTGTGTCTCTCTTTCTCTCTACCCGATCTGTGTGCAGGTCTATCGAGCCGAAGAGGGCACTAGCGAGCAATTAATATTTGCAGCGTAAACTGGGTTAGCGGAACGCGACAAATGCCTCTCTCTCGCTCGCGCGCGCGGGTGTAGATTGGGAGATATCGTATTGTCCCACATTGCTTAGAGCATAACTTGCTTATCAAAAATGATTGATGATTGATTCAAAATAATTGATGATTGACCGTTTTACGAATGAATCTCATGACGATGAAGATGGTCGTTTATATGTGTACATTGAATATGGTTGAACAGATTTTCAACTAAGTGGGGGCGCATCATGTTGGCATTAAGCTGAGGTTTAAGTCGTTGTTATAATAAACTGTTAGTTTTCATATAATTATTATATTATTTATAAAGTTTTCATATAACAATATTTATAAAGTTTTCATATAACATTCTTACGGACACTTCGACATGAAGCACAGGAGCCAATCTAGCTTTCTGGGGCGCATTTGGTGATTGTTGTACATATGTGCGGGCTCTCAGGTCTGCGTTGTATAAGCTAGCCAGTTTTTGTTGAACGACTTGTCAGTTTTGGATTTGTGCGTAGTCAAAACTAAGTCACACATAGAAAGGAAAGATGATGTCTGTTGTTTAAACTGGCACATATATATATATATATATATATATATATATATTGCTTGGACATTAGTCATGTACTCAGGCAACCAAATCCAAGCCGTATGATCTAAACACGACAGCTGTTTTGTGACTGTGATCTGTCATTTGACACAGTGTTTCTTGTGAACATGAGCAGATTTTCTAGATCATTATTATTTATTTATGCACGATGACTTTAGCTGTTCATTCAGATGAGCTTGGACATGACCTGCACCAGTGCAACTATGCGGCTTCGAAGCACAAGTAGATGCTGGTGACTCGTCGTGTTGTGAGATTCTACCCAATAATTTTAATCGTTATTGGTTATTTGGCCTTCTTGCCGAAGCTGCCATTTGTCTATATATATATATATATATATATATATATATAATGGGGTGTAAACAATTGTCCCCCAGTGATCGTATTGAAAAACTACATCAGCCCTGGGTCCAGACCCGATGTGGACCACCTGAACAATGCGCCAAGCACCGCCGTGGCGTACCGGGCTTATATATATATATATATATATATATATATATATATATATATATATATATATATATATATATATATATATATATATAAGATTAGAAGAGATGGATAGAAGTGTGAAGAGGCATTGCGTTTTGTTGACATTCGCGGGTGCGCCATATTTATGGGTGCGGTAAGTTCGACGGTGCTTGGCGAGTGCGTTTCTACCATACACTACACAGGAGCCGTGATCCGGTTTGCTACTCAGGCTCGGGGGTGTTGGTTACCTTGACCTGGTTCCAGGGGTGCCCCGGGCAGCTCCCCCCCCTCCCCCCTAGTATACATTTACAGCCCGCAATCGGCCAGCCAGCTTTGGTGTTCGCTGGCTAGGTAGCTACACATGCTCATTGATAGCGACTCCGTGTGTCGTGGTTGTCGAGTTTAGCCTATTCTCTCTACCGCTCGTCAGCATGTAGGCCACGCGAGCAGAGGACCACTGCGGCACCGCGACACAGTCTCAGAGCACATGCAGATGAGCATTTTATAGCTGATTAACACGACACTTGCGCTAATTAGTAAGCCGCCATTATCGATAGCGATGATGATGATGATGATAATAATAATAGTAATAATAATAACTAGATATTTAAAAAAAAACTTTGCAATAATACGTTCAGACCTCTCAACTGTAACATCGTTTAACATGTAATAAATAATAATAATAATAATAATCCACATTACATTAAGGACACTCGGCCCCATCAGCACAGGTACGGCAAAAGTTACGCGATGCCATGTGTTTGGTGGCTATCATTATGTAATTTATGCATAGAATATAATTGCATTATTTCGTGTCGCTGTTATAAATACAATATATCAGACCAATGTTAGCTATGTTTATCGCTTTCTCGTTCTTGAGTTAAGAAAACCATCGACCACTTGTGATTGTTGGTCTAAAAACGCTCTCTTAATTAACTATTTCTTAAATATGGCATAACTCTCATCAAAAGTTGAGTAAACTTGATGATGACAATGATGATAAAGATGGATTTGGTATCATGCGAAACACCATGGCAAGGAATAAAGTCGTCTGCGATGTGTAGAGCCTATCGCAGCCATCATTTTTATCAGAATTCAGTTTCAGTCGGTGTTGTTGTTATTGTTGTTGTCGTCGTCGTTATTGCTGGTGTTGTTACTGATGTAGTTGTTGTTGTTCTTATTTTTGTTATTGATGTTGTTGCTGCTGCTGATGCTCTTAGTAACTGTTGTCGCCATCATTTGTATTACTAGTGTAAAATATTCTTTCGATTCTTTCACCCGAATATTTGCGCCTTTCACTACGTTCATTATACTAAGCTTCTCTTAAGCTGTGTAACAAAATCAATCATTGTTGCCTTGAAAAGCTCTGTCACTGTACAGTGTAACAGTAGTAACTGTTACACTGTACAGTTTCCATAGGACGTGTATGAAGATAATCAGTAACCATATTATTAGTTGCCACCGATGGCGAATGGTAAATAGCCTGCCGGAAGTATCTTCTAATACTTGAACAGCGTGCTGAAGCGATCCAGGCAAATTGGCAGAAAGGACAATCTATAACCGCATAGCTAACCCGACTTAGCTTTGTTCTTTGCTTTGTAATCTGAGTGATCTGTATATGATAATAGGCCCTTGGGTAATCCGCATCAGCAGCAGAAGCACCAAGGCAGTCGGCATACCGGGTATACATAAATAGTGGCCGAGCTCTTTTTTTAGTTGGAACTAACACCCGCTGTGAAGTTGTGACGATGGAATCGTAACGCATGCATAATATAGATGATTATATTCGTGCAGAGAGTAGAAAAGGTAGGGCATTGTGTTTGTTATTTTTTTTCTAGTAAATTTGCGTTTATGCGGGGCCCCTTTCTAGCTCGCTTTTTCGTTGGCTGCCTTGCATGCGTTTCGATTCGGCTTTTCCATATTTCTGCACACCTGCTTTTGTGCATATCCCTTTCCCAGAACTGATAGCTTGAAGCCTTGAGCGATTGGCGGACCGGATTAGACAACGAACGCACTCAGACGACTTACGCTATTTGTTAGGCAACTATAGTGACGCGCGGCGTCTCGATCTTTAACAAGTATCAGTATTCTGTTATTCTGTCGTTCACCTTATACATCCATTCATCTATCCATCTACGCACACATACTGGTATATTTCTGCATCATATTTAGCATAGTTTTTGCTGTTTCACTGGAACTTGTTTATTTATCGTGCGGCACTCTGTGTACTGAACCCTGTTGTAGACTCTTTAGAAGAGCCGTCTGTAGAATACGTTATCAGATGAGACGTTTTTTCCATTGACGAGGGATGATACATGCACTACATATCCGTGTTTGTGTTTCGTGACATACACTGAGAATCCGTGTGTGTGTTCATGACGTTTTAGACGTAGTCCTGTACGAGTTGCCATAGTCTAGGATCATTCGCAGACATGCGACCAATTGACCGCTGCCTAAAATTTTAACTATGTCTGGCATCAGATGTCAGCGAACACAGCAAGGAGCATGCATGAAGCTGACGAACAGCTTCCTAAGGTTGCCTTCATGCTCCTTATTAACATCGTCATCGACATCTTGATGAGGAGCATGAGGGCGTATCATTATAGGGCAGTGGAAGTTCAATCCGAACTTGTTGTGCGCGCTCTTTGAATGTACCTGTTATATGTATATGCATATATATGTGTATATTCATTCATTTATTTTCACACCATGTTGGGTAAAACAATACCTAAGCTATACCTGCATACAAACAAACACGTTGGCAACAAATAAGCCGTAACACACATATTTACAGCGATAAGTTACCAGAAGCATTTGCCAATCGTGATAACGAGATGAAATATATACAGTGAGTGGCGTGATACTTTGAACATGAATTGCTACAATTTTTACAATGACAAGATTCATTCGGCTCATGGAATCCCACTGTGCGACACACGACGTGGTGATACCCGTGCACTGCAAATCGCGTAACAATATGGCGGTTAGTCCTACTTACATCTTTCCATGAATCTGATGTCATTGCCCCAACTGTGTAAAATTCTGAATCAATTTCTGCCATTTTAACTTCGTATTCATTGATGAAATGATCGTATCATGGTGTCGCAGGGAGATTCAGTCGCCTCTTCAGGTCCTCTACGAACAGCGGGGTATCTGCCAAAAAGTACACGAGTCTATTCCGAGCTGAGCTGTGCACCCCAAGCACTCGCTTCAGAAACGCGGATTTATCTCCATCAAGGGTAGTCAGGTTAGCCGGCGTTAGCTTCGTCCATATGACCTCTATGCCGTACGAAGCAATTGGTGCGATCTTCAAATGGAAGAGCGCAATAGTAGTGCGCACGGACATCACTTGTAGTTTCTATATGTGTATATATATGCATTTTTTTCGATGCGGTATATTAAGAGGGAGCATTTTCGGCCGTTTTGACACGCGTACATGTGGGTATGCGCACGTTGTATTCAAGCGTGCATATATACGGGGTCAAACTTTGGGGTCTAGTACAACTCGGCGATAAAAACATTTCAATAGAACAAAGGGGCGGATTGTCTTCTTTTGGAGTGAGAGCGAAATTACCAAAAGTGGTTGTATCGAGCTTTTCATCTTGCCATATCTTCACTAAATCTGCGAATGCAAGGGTCCCAGTCATTGGATTTCCGCCCGCTTGTCCCATTAGAACACACGTTTTTTTTTTTGCCGACTTGTACTAGATCCCAATGTTTGTTAGGCGAATTCTGGTAGGCCCTGTATATATATTTATATAATATTTATTCCATTGTTCATATATATATATATATATATATATATATATATATATATATATATATATATATATTTATATATATGCGTGTCCATTTGAGTAGTACATGAGGCTGTTTTAGCAGCAGTAACAGACGTAACTATCGCCGCCGCCGCCAGCGTAATTTCCACCGCTATTTTGGCTGCAGGTCGTCGGCCGAGTCCGTAAAAATCGTTGCCGAAGAATGCCTTTTTGTTGCTAGCCGTGTGACGTCTGCTCTCGTTCTGTTATTCACAATCTATTGAATCGACAGATCGGTCGCCATTCATGTTGTTATCCTTTCACTCATCTTTCGCTCTCTATGTTCATCATTTAATTGATTTCATAGAAGATGCAATGTTTACTTATGTTCGATTATTTATTAGGAGATAATACGTCGCTGTTGTTGTTGTTGTTGTCGCTGATGCAGCTGTTGTTGCCGCTGATGTAGTTGTTGTCGATGTTGGTTTTACTGTTCGTCGTTCGATACGAGACGAGACGCAAGTCGCCACCCACCGGCGCCTCTCTGTCACATTGTTGATCTTCTCCGTTTGGCAATACGTTTATTTCGTCTTTAAAACTGCTGCTGGCTAGTTAGTCGGCTAGATATTGTTGGCTTGTGTCGGCTAGATATTATTTGCTAGTGTCGGCGGCTAGATATTATTTGCTAGTGTCGGCTAGATATTATTTGCTAGTGTCGGCTAGATATTATTGGCTTGTGTCGGCTACTATTCGCGCTCCGATCGGGCCAACACGCCCACTCGCTTTTCGCTCTCGTCAGCAACCAGAGCTGTCTCATGTTCACAGTTCGTTCGCTCATCAGCATCGTCACAGCTCGCCCGAGCTCATACGAGACGACGTCATGCCAACAAGAACTTCGAGTGTTCGCCTCGCGATACCGTCGCCATATCTCTCTAGACGTCTCGCTTCCGATCTCAGTGATCTCTCTCTCTCCATTGCTTTCATCTCTTTCTCTGTTCTCTCTCTCTCTATCTACATTGCTTTCGTATCTCTCTCTGGCTTGCCCATTCCCGTCAATAGACGTTTGTCCGTCTGATTCATTGTCGCCTCTGTCAATAAGCCATCTTTTTGCGTCGATTCACTTCTACGTCTACGGTTACGTACGTAAGAACGTGCACGCAGCCACCTGCAGTCCTTCACCACCAACATCATCAGCAGCAGCAGCAGCATCTTCATCATCATCATCATCATGAGCATGAGCATCACCACCGCGGTCCCCATGGCCGTGCATGTGTACGTGCAGCTAGCTGCACGTCGAACGGCTTGGCATGTGCTTGGCGTTGGACTCCGTCCGCTTTTCGTATTCTTCTTCTTTTTCTTCTTCTGCTTTTGCGTCGTCAATTTGTTTCGGCGTTTCTCTAGGTCGATCCCTATATGGCCTGGATAAAGAGAGGAAAGATGGAAAGGGAGAAGCAGAGAGATGGGGTGGAAGGGGGGAGAGAGAGAGGGGGGGTGGAAGAGAGAAAGAGAGATATGGGGGTGGAAGAGCAAAGAAAAGCACGCATGTTGGCTTGCGGCAGCAGCAATAGCAACAGTGCCAAGCACGACGGTTACCATAGTGATGATGGTAACTATTTGCTGTTAATGGCCAGGGTAATTTCAACCATTCGGCCGGGCGTATGCTGGTGGTGATGGTCATGATGATGATGATAATAATAATGCCGCCGCCGCTGCTGCTGCTGTTGATAGTGATGATGCATGCAGTGACGATAGTAATAATCATCAACGTCATCATGCGGTCGATGATGATGATGATAATGATGATGACGACGACGACGCGATAGCGTTATACAGTGATGAATCAATCGTGTTACTTACATTGATATAGGCTTGCGACGAAGTGATGACGACAATGATGTTGATGATGATCATTGATGATATTCGACGTCATGATGATGATGCCGGTTATGTCGATGGTGTTGATGTCATTGAGGATGTTGATGGTGTTGATATCATTGAGGGTGTTCATGGTATACATACTGTTGATGGTGTCTACCACTACTACTACTACGACTATCACTGCTGCTGCTGCTGCTTCCCGAGTCGTTGGTGATGCGTTGGTCTATCATCGATGCGTTGCTCCATGCTCTGCGGCTGCTGGCTGACGTCGTCGCCGTGTATCGCTGCCCTTCGTGCGCGAAGCTGGCCTGACGACGCGTGGTCATCATTCATTGGCCATCATTGGCGTCCGTCCGTCCGTCGGTCTGTCCGTGCGTCCGGCCGGCCTCACGCAAGCGCCAGACCACCCCCACGCAAAGCGACGACTTTCAAGAAAATGAAAAAGACTGTCTCTGCTCGGTATTTGGTGTCTCGTTCGACGACGACGACGATTTGACGACGACGACAACGACAACGATTTGACAACGGCGACAACGATCGTGCCGGCCGTGACAGTGGCGGCTAGAAGATGGTGGCGATGATTTTCAAGTGCACCGCACCAACCGAACTGAAGAACGCATGGCCGAGTTACTATGGCCCAGCGGTGGTCTGACTCAGCTTACTAATTGCGAAATACAGAGAGAACGAGAGAGTGTATAGAGGGACAGAGAGAGAGGGGGGGCAGAGAGAGAGTATATAGAGGGACAGAGAGAGAGGGGGAGGCAGAGAGAGAGAGAGAGTATATAGAGAGACCGAGAGAGAGAGAGAGTATATAGAGGGAGGGGAAAGGGAGAGAGAGGGGGGATAGTGGTGTTCCGGTCGGCTGCTGTGTTGGACAGAACTCTTCGACTAGTTTGCTGGCTGGAAGCGACCCACTCGAGTCGGAAGCACAGTTTAGTCGTAGGCCGCGCAGGGCCGGCTGGCAACACTCCGGCTGCAACGGCGATGACATTGGTGCACGTTTTCTTGAGATTGTTGCTATTTCTCTCTCTCTTCTTGTTAGTATTCTGATTCTCACTGTCGTTGTTGTTGTTGTTGTCATTCTCATTGTTGCTGTTGTTGTTGCTGCTGCTACCGCCGCCCACGGTCGGCATTTGTCGATAGCCGAACACGGAACAGAAGTGTAGCGCTGTCGTTTTCAACGTCGTCATCGCGTCGCCGACTGCTCGTAGTCTCTTTTAGTACGGTTTGTCTGCTCGCGTTAACGCACGATGCGCCACGATCGTCGGATGAACGCGGGCAAAGTGCCCGCTATGTCAGCGGCAAACGCAGAAAAGGAGAAAAACACGAGGCAGCCGCCGAACCGAAACCACACAAACGTGTCGACTGTGTGCAATGTCGACGGTTTTGGTTGTCGTCCTCTGTAGAGAATTGACGTGTTCCGTGTGCTGTCGCGTTCTCCAGCGCGGCGCGTTCCGCCTCGTCTGCAAATCGGCTGAGATAGACATCTTTGGTTCGCGTCGCGTTTTAATTGAGCTGGTTATCGTTGATAGAAGGAAAATATGCGTTGAACTCGCATAGACAACGATACCGGCGACGACAGTAGCAAGAATAACAATACATCAGCGACAACAACAGCGACAACAACAACAACAACAACAACAACAGCGACGACAACAACAGGCCATAACTATAAACGTCAATTGTGACGGCGCTGCAAAAATAGCAGCACAATGGATAATTCATAACTAAACATATGATGAAGGACAGTTGCAACGAAATTAGCACTGAGTAAGCCATATTATACAACGATTAGTCATGCGTTGTCGCAATTCAGTCACCAATATTCTGCGAACACGAATTTGAAACGCTGCTGAGTAGTAGTTGTTGTGGCAGTTAGTACTAGTAATTCCACTTGAAATTATCACAATTTTTAGGGAGGTTGTTCTTAATTTTAGACCATCTTCCATCATCTACGGGATTGACGTACGGGATGGAAAATAGTCCAGCGCCGAGGGCCGGACACGTCTAGGAGATATCTAGGGTCTCTCTAACAGTCATTGTGGCAGCATGGCCACTGACTCTCGGCGGTAGATGGTTTATCATCTATTGTCAATGAGCATCGCTCAAAGAAGATTCGATCAACAACAGCGAGAATCGGAGCGGCGACGACACCCCCGGTAGATGACAACCATGTCCAGCGCCTCCCCCCCCCCCCCCGAGCAAGCTAGACCACGCCGCCGAACCCCGCTTGAGATTAACTAGAAAAGAGCCGTACGAACTGGACGGTGGGCAGTTGTGGGAGTATCCGTGTCCAGAATACGGCCTGATCACGGCCGGTTCCTCAATATTTATGCAATAAACGTAAGGAATGAAGCTGAACAGATAAGAGGTTTCCTGACGAACTGACGACCCCAGCAGAAGAGGCAACTCGTAGGGGCGCTCTTAGTTCTACTACTCTGATATTAATAATAGTAAATCGGTTTAAATAATAGTAAGCTTGAAGGGACGCTAAATTGATGTACTGACAGATGAGTAGATGCAAAGCAGAGTATTTGATCGAACACACAGGAGGGAACGCCATTTCTATGCTCTACGCCATGAGATAGGGAAATAACCTATCAGTGTTACGCAACTGGTGTCACACGTTTCACGCTTACATAGGTAAATATATTGCGATGAAAATAATCATGATAGTGATTACAATGATGTTAAAGGCAAACATGTTCGTATTCATTATGAATGCATCAGAACAACGGATTTCATATAATGTAATCTGGTCAAGAGAGATTCAGTCGGGCAGCATTCAAGGCGATATGTGTCAAAAGGCTACTAACATTGCATTTCTCGCTCATATATTTCCTGCATGGAAATGCCCTAAAATCTCTGTCTTTCGCAGAACGTTCAAGAAATTCAATTCAAGTGCACTTTTATGGTTTTCAAATGGTAGAGAGAAAGATCGGAAGCGGTAGCTCAGTTTTTATTGGTTTGATGCCGATTTTCAATTTCCACCCTGTTCCAAACGCTTAATGCTGGAGCACGCGCATTTTGCAAAACGACGCACCAGTCCCCGCTAAATGGATATTCCCATTCAGCGATAATTTGAAGTGAAATCGCTTTTCGGAGGAAGTCGGGTTGGAAATTTTTCTATAGATCTGTAACACACAGTTATACACATACTATATAAAGGCATTGACGCTAATAAGTAAACAAAGCCTGTCCCGTACGGCGTTCTTAAGCTTGTGCGTAAACTCTATGTATATTCTTCTGCCTCGGTTGCACGTTTTCCCATTAAAATTGATTTGCTGAACAATACTACTTAACCGGCACTCTCGTTTATCTCTATGTGCAGAGATCGAGCTACTGGTAATCGGATGATGGAGCACCTTTTCGACATTTCGGCAATATGATGCCTTGTATTCGCGAAGAGGCTATATTGTCGGATGCGGTTGCCTGGGCTATCACACAAGACCGGGCTATGACAGAGAGCATGCATTTGCTGTTGTGTTGTTCGAGTGTGTACTCCTTTCTCTATAGGGGGTAAAGTCTGGGCTACAGCGCGCGCCGTTCATTAGTTTCGATCGATTGCATGCTGCTATTATGTGCATATAATTAACTAAATTAGCCAACGTATATCGTGCTATAGTTCATTTAAGCCGCTAGTACTGCCAAGCGAGGTGCCATTGTTGTCACTCTGATGATGTACAATTCTAACAACAGAACACTACACCAGCGTATAAATCTGACGTCGTTTTGTGCACAGCGGGTGTGCAGCCTCGTCTCTGTCAGAGTTCCTTATTTGTAATTAGTCCTCTTCTCTTTATCTCTCTCTTTATATATATATATATATATATAATTTTTTTTGGTTTATCTCTCTTACTATATATATATATATATATTGCGTTTTCGTTAGACATTCATATATTCACCTGCGTCAGGAGCAATTAAGAGCTGTATTGTAATAGCATCAGCAGTAGTAACTACAGTAGTAGTTAATTATTTAACAACAGGAGATTGACGGTTCCAGCCTTGCTCATCTCACGCCACACGAAAAGCGCTAATGTCCCGCTGCGTCGATTTAAGACCTAGGCGTGTCCAAACGCGAGTGCTCTCTAGTGCTGCAGCGCCTACGCCTGTTCCTGCTGGCGATAACTTCTACACCGACGTTGGGCAGCCTTCGATGACGACTGTGAATTCGATTCGATATTGAAATATGGGTGCTGACTAACGTTTTCATGCTTCGACTGTGTACCGGCAACAGCCGGAGCCACCGCTGTTACTATAGTCGCTATCGTTTCCACAAGGGTCACCATTATCGATGATAATGGTGACCCTTGTGGAAACACAGGGTGTCCCAACAAGAGTGCGAAATATAATTTTTTTTTTCGATTTTTCCGTACGGCTATTGCCCGTGTACGGTTTTTTCATGTCATGGCTAATTTTAATCCACTTCGGCATTTACCTTGTCTAAATTGAAAACCATGCAAACCAATTTAAGAGTGGCTAATCTGGGTCTCGAACCCAGTCCTCCCGAATGCAAGGCAAAGGCTTTTGCCACTAAGCCATCTTGCTCGAAATATAAGTTCCAAATAAAAATTAGTTTTCAATTTAATACCGAAACCCTTATGTATTCACAAATTGTGTTTATGCGGGGAACAACGTATCTGAAAAATGCCCTCCTTTGTTTTGCTGTCACGTTTGCGTTTTTTTGACGATATTGTCAATTACGATTTGGCAAAATTGTGGCTGGATAAAGCGTCTAATCTTCTTCGGCAATGCTTAAATGATCGAAGGGTTGTTAGAATAAAGTTTGACTCTTAGAAACCTAGAGGAAGGAGACCAAGCGTGTTATATTGCTCGATATGGGTGGCTACTTCTGGTCGGGCAAAGGGAATATTACACGACCAGAGAGTACCTCGTGCAATAATGCGACAATTTCATGTGATGTGCGGCAAGTGGCATCCTAGTTTTATTATGCCCTTTTCTTCCGCATTTTTTACTTTGAATGACGGGGTCCAAGCGAGATCTGTTCTTCCGAAAGCTGAACTGGAATCTGTCTATAAGCATATTCATGTGCACGTAAAACATATAGGGGGCAATTATGATAGATTAGTTCAACATTCGCCAGGCCTAACCTTCTATTAGTCAGGTCTTGTAATATATATATATATATATATATATATATATATATATATACGTTTTACCCCTTGGAGAAGTTTCTCTAATAATGTATTTTCAGGGAGGGTTTTTAAACTCCTTTAAGCAGATTAATATGTTTCTCTTTGTGCGATTTCTAGACCAGAGAGCAGTATAGTAGTTTGTTAATTGTTGCGAAGCTGGTGACTAAATAGATGAACAATAGCCATTGGACTAGAGAATTATATATATATATATATATATATATATATATATATATCTATAGTTGGCGTCGTGACATATGCACAATACATGACGGCGGCTAGCATTAGCTAACTTTGTGTACAAAGAAATTACCTTATATATATATATATATATATATATATATATTCGATGGCAGATTGGCAAGTTCCAGTATTTTGCATTTTAAAAATTGAACCGACACGATTAAGATGTCCCTGTTTTTTTTGCCTAGAAAGGCCATTCATCAGCTACATACGCACCAATCGGTGGTGACGTTAAAGAAATTCGGAGACTTTTAAGGACCCTAAAATGGAGAAGCAACAAATCTGCAGAACGTTCTGTGCGAAAATAAAAAATTGTATTTTCAAAATTGGTAGAAATATATATGGTTTTATTTCGCAATAACATTGCATTTCAAGATGGTACATAATTTCAATACAATTCATTTCTTTTATACAATTTAAACACTTCAGCGACCGTCCCACCCGGCGAAAAAGTGCAAAGACCGCCGATGCTTCTGGCAGCTCGCTGCGTGGTATTTAGCGCATATCTGCGAGCAAAACCGGCAACGACATTGATCGTCAACTTGGTGAAATCCTTGGGTCGAACATACCAAGTGATGATAGCCGTGCACAATGTATCTTGTGTACACGTGCCGGCTAGTGCATGCCATTCCATCCCAAAGCTCCCTGGCAAGGTACACATCCAATTGCGCTACCTCTGCCGAGGCCTCGGTCACTTTTCCCTGCCACTCCAACAAAAATTGTTGAAGTGGTCCAGTAATAGGTGACCTAAGCCTGACTCTGATTGTTTCCACTGCCGGCCCGCAACCCGCTAGCAGGTACACGAAGCGGCTTTTTGCCGTCCGGGGTAAGCAAAGGACCCGCTTCATATATATTGTGAAGCATCTTTCTAGCTGCGCAAAATTTGCCGCTGAAAGATGGCCCCACACCCTGCCAAGGCTGCAGCTCAACATTGGCACAATCTTAAGCTCATAAAGACGCACGGCCCGCACTCAAAGACAGTCGTCGAGGGTCTCTCACCTCTGTGTGAATAGAGGTAATAGCCGCTCGACACCTGTCGCCGATGTGCTGGGTAAAGGTCGTTCCCGTATAGTGTAGCCTCAGACCCAGATACGGGAAAGAGTTGACAAACTCCAGCGGTTGGCCACAACAGGGTATTACGTCTGCTGCGGCCAATCGACCCCCACGGCGAAACTTCATGGCTTTCGTCTTCCGCGCATTTATTTGCAGGCCCTTACGGTGAAGGTAACTTTCGACGTCGCCGACAATTCGACGAATGGCACCGCGGTCCCGGTGGGCCACTACTATGTCATCCGCATACATGACGACGACGGCGTTTCTAAACTCCTCCCGCACATGGCGAGCTAGGTCTGCGATGAGCAAGGAGAATGCCAGGCAACTGAGAGGGTCCCCTTGGGGGGTCCCTACGTTTTGACAGAGCTGCAAGGTGTCTTCGCCCCTTACGTTTACTTCAAGGCGGTCTTCAGCAAAGAAGCTGGAGAGCACTCGTAGGAAAGAACCACCCACCCCAGCGTGTCGAAATGAATCGACTAGTAGGTGACGGGGAGCTTTGTCGAAGGCCTTGACACAATCGATAAAGACGGCGTACAAGTGACCCCCGGGCACAGCCAGCACCCGTTCAACTTCCGACTGGAGTACGTGGATCGCGTCCTGTGTACCTCGACCTTTCCTGAATCCGAATTGCTCCGGAGGTAAGGCCTTCTCCACAGTTGGAAGCGCCCTCGAGATAATCATCTTGGCGAAGATTTTCTTGAGAGTGCGTTCCGACGCGATACCCCGATAGAGATTTGGATCGTCCACGTTGTCACCGTTTTTGCCCTTGAATAGCAGAGTAAGCCTGGCCTCGTGCCAAACCTGGGGTATGTGTCCCCCGCTGAGTATCTGATTAAACAGCTTACACAGCTCCTCCGCTAAAACATCGGACGACTTAGCCCAATGTTCGTAATAGATCCCATCGGGACCACTACTCTTTTTTTTGGGTAACCCGCGCAAGATCTGCACAACTTCCTCCACCGTAAACGGCGAATTCATGTCGTGCTGCTCCAGAGTGAGCGGTTGCTCAATAACTGGGTTAGGCGCGGGGGCGTTTGCATCGAGCAGAAGGGCAGTGAAGTGCTGCCGCAACTGCTCCTTTGTCATGCTGTGCATGCTTCTGTTTTGCCGGCGAACAATGTAGACATGGGGTTCGCGCTCTGCTCTCTCAAGCAAACGAAACTCCTCCTCCTCATCATACCGGCGCTTACTCTCCACAAGCAGTTTCTTGTAGGTTGCTCTATGTCGGCCATAGAGCGCCCTACGATCAGCAACTACCTGGGGGTCGGGGTGTAGAGCCCGTGCTCGGCGCAGGAGCCCCAAGACTTCCCGACGTTTTAAGTAGCAGGCCTGTGTAAACCAGGGCCGCGCCCGTCTTTGTCTGTACTTCTTCTTGACTACAGCCGCCTTGACAGTGGCCTCCAAAGCGTGGTTGCTTTGTTCAATGTCAGAAGTTGATCTCAGCAGCTCTAACTCGCGCGTCAATACACGCAAATCTAGTTGCCTAGACCAGTACGTTATCGGCTGCCGACGTGGGGCGCGTCCCTGGCCAGGCACACACAGAGACGCCAGCACCGGCAGGTGCTTCCGTGCTGGAATATCAAGTACCTCGCATCCTTGAAATTCCGTCGGATGTTGAAGATTGTGAAACAGGAGGTCGATAGTGCTTCTTCCACTTTGGCAAACATACGTGAATTTATCACGCTCATTTGCGCAATGCAGGCCTCTGTTTTCTAGAAGCTTAAGAAGCACATCGCCCTTCCTGTCGGTGGCGCCACTATCAATACGACAGTTGAAGTCGCCGCCGACCAGAGTGGGTAGCTGGAGGTTCAGTCCCGCTAGACCAGCACTGATCGCATCGGCAACGTCAACATCATCGTAATGAGGTGGCAGGTAGAACAATGCGAGGTTGAAACTACCTGAGGTGAGTGTCATACAACACTCACCTCGACTTGGTAGAAATGTAACATACAAACTGCTTATGGCGATCAAGTAGTATATCGAAACACTGTGCGTACGTGGTACCGTCGATCTCACGACGCACGCAAAGAGACCGGGGATGACTCGCGTTCGGGAAGGCCGTCGGCGTCAATAACAGCGGAAAGCGTTGAAAAGTTCGTGATACCATACGAAACGTCAGAAAACTGGCAGATAAATTCTTCCAAAACTTGGAATTTCTAACACATGAACGTCCGTCGGGAAATGTCCGAATCGAACCATCAGGCGAGAACAGAAACCCCTGGATTGCTTCAGAGAGTGATTGCAGGAGACGAGTCATGGGTATAAGGTTACGACATCGAGACAAAAGCCCAATCTTCTTAGTGGTGCTTCCAAAAAGAGAATTGATCGAAGAAATTCAGACAGAGCAGGGTCAACGCCAAGATTCTTTTGACTGTTTTTTTTTTCGATTATCCATCCTATTCTACTGTCAACAAGAAATAGTACCGCAAAATTTTAGCAATTTGCGAAAGAACGTTCGGCGCAAGAGGCCTAAATTCTGGGCAATTAACTCTTGGATCCTCCATTACGACCACGCACCGGCGCACACATCATTACTGATTCCGGATTATTTGATGAAAATATCGATTTCTATAATTCCACAACCTTCCTATTCGCCGGACCTGACTCCTTGCGACTTTGTCCTGTTGCCACGGATAAAAAAATTGAAATGACAACGTTTCGACATTACAGAAAAGTTCAGGAAAATTCGCAGGAGCAACTCAACTCGATTCCGAATGACGCGTTTAAAAATGTTTCGAAGAGTGGAATAAAAGGTGGCACAAGTGCATTGCGGCTGGCGGGATGATTCAACAAATAATTTGTTATTTTTATAGAATATTTATAATTTTTGTCTTCATTAGAATTTTTTGACCCGCATTGTATATATATATATAATCGAAAACGCCTTTAAATAAATATATTTTTTTAAATAAAGGATGAGAGGAAGCTGGATTGCAATGAAGCCTGCAAAGCCGCTTTACGTGCGATTCTGTGGCTACACGCCAGGCAAACATATTATTGATTATTAATAAGTATACATAATTGGGTCCTTGACGATGAAACAACAGAATAGCATAATCACAAGTACGCATGTTGATTTGGCTAGATCTTTAAATTGTGCAGAAAGCGTAAGATCCGTTGATATTAATACATTTACGGTAGGCAGTATTGCCCCGTTAAGCTGACAGCCCAGATCGGGAAAGCCACGTTTCAAAATGAGACAATTCGAAATGGACAGCTTCATCCCATTGTCACTGCACCAGCGGCAGATGTCGTCAACAGCGGACTATAGCGCAGTATGCGCTGAGGGAGGGCCCAAGGAAATGTATATTCTTAGGCTGTCAGCGTGCAAAAAGGTATTTAACACGCGACAGAATGTCAAATTGGTTATGATTTTATGTCTAAAACATTTCTTGTGTACAGTAGAGGAGATACGGGGCTCCCCCGTAGCCAGACGGTGCCAGACGTGCCTAATTATGAGCTTCCCCGCATTTCACATGCAACGACCGCTAGTGCAGAAAAACGGCAAGCCATTTACGGCTCTGTGGATGGGTTTGTATTTTGCCTCCGTCTTGCCAACAACAAGTCGATGATCGACCCTATCAAAGACACGCTTCTGGTCGAAGTACGTACAATGAAAGTCTTTGTTGGCTTGATGTACAAGGCCCAATCGTCTGTCATTTATAACAGCGGTGTGCATATAGAGCGTCGAGGCACAAATCTTTGCTGAAATGTGTCAATGATTATTTTCGGACATATAATTGGCTATGTGTACGACTAGTAACATTTTAGAATGGTGCATTGAGAGACAGAACGACTACTTTTCAATGCGCTTGTTGAGCCCCTTCTTTTGTATCGGTGTTACAATGCTCTATTTAAAGAGAAATTGAGCTATGGCGTCACTATATACCGCTCAAAAATTAGCTTTAAAGGTTCCACAGAAAATGCTAGTTTTTTTTTTTTTTTAATTTAAAAGGGGTGCCTTTAGGTATGTGACTGCATTTTAGCTTCAGGCGCAAGTGTTGCATGTAAATATCACATGCAATGAACTCGATGGGCGTGCCGCGGTAAATCGGTGGATCACGAGGCGTCGCCATGGGTGAGGCGGAGGTTACTGGAACAGGGTTGAACAAGGGCCGGCACGCAAAAACGACGCTTCATTTGCGTATGGCAGACATTTGAACTGAAAGTATCAGTACTTGTCGAATCGCGAAACATGTATTATATATATGTATAAATATATATATATATATATATATATATATATATATATATATAGTGCAACATATATTCCGTGATCGCCTAGAGTAGTCATGCGGCCATATGAGGGGATCAAGACAATGTGCGAGATCGTCAACGAGTGGAAGCAGCACACGTCTGGTCACAACCGCACAATAGAGATTGTAGCTACCACAATTGTAGCTATTCATAACAGACAGCAGCAGGCCTAGTGAATAGTGCGTACTTTGAATTCAGTTGGGTTGACGACCTCGGTTAAGCTGAGGGCCCATCAAAGTTCAGGGCCAGCCACCTCATAGACTCACTCTACGCACACGTATGTGTGTGTGGCACCTCACCCATGTCAGCTCCTCAAGTATATATATAAGGTTACCGAATGGTTTTGATGCGTATACGGGAGATTATATATATATATATATATATATATATATATATATTGGCGTGTTTCCTAGCAAACTAACCTAATTTAATATTTATTGTTTTAATGGTTACCGAATGGGTGTGACGCACAGACGGTATATATATATATATATATATATATATATGTTTTAGTTTTCCGTCTATGCGTCAGGCTGAATTGATTTTTGAGGCGATGACGACAAGGACTTATGCTGAACTGTTAGGGATCGCAGAGATTGCTTTTGATTTTTCTACACACCGGTGCCGTCATTTCATAGGGAAGCTTCTTCGTTCGTCACTCTATAATCATGCCGTTGCATTTCGTTGCCCAGCATTGACTTGCAGCGTTTAAGATACAATTATGAAATAATTAATGTACGCCTAGCTGATAATTAGGGTTTCGCTTTAGCGCTGGGATCGAACCCGCGCCTTCTACTCAACTGCCTTCTCCCCCTCTAGATCATTGATTGATTTATTGCTCGCTTGGCATGTATACTAAAATGTCACCTTTTTATATCAGGGGCGCTTAGAGCGGCAGCATATATGTTACCTACGCATCCATATAATCCATGTATACTTCAATACCTACTGATACCTTCAATACCTATCATATCGAAGTTAGAGCCCGCTTCTTTTATCTTCTGAATGGGGTCATGCTCACAGTCCGGGGTGAGACTCATTTGTCGGCCAAACCCAGTAGCGGATCGTAGAATTAGTTCTAGCCCTTGTACTAGTAGTGGAGTTAAGTAGTTAGAGTAAGAACTCCATTCGTGCTCTACCGTAACTGGTTCCACGTCATACTTCACACAGCGGGTATACATTCGCAAGTCTACATGCTTGCTCTGGTGGTGGTCTGGTGCGCAGCATTCCCACCCGGGTCGTCTGCCCCTGCACCACGGTCTAAAAACTACTTTTCGGGCTGAACCTCAGCCAAGATTTAACTTAACGTCCACGGGATTAATACCCAAAAATACAAATGTGCTGCGGTGGAGCTTGAACCAGCGCACCTATGTGTCTTCTCCGGTCACGAGACGCAGGTGGAATGCACCACGCCACCGGGCTCGACACCCGCACCACGGTCTACTACCATTCTTTTGTACGCGCGACTTCTTTAAGATGTCGTACACGCGCGAATGGCATTCATGTGTTAGGTAAAATAGTAAATGCCGCAGTCGATTACATTTAGTCACGACTATATTTGGGCGGCAGTGTCTCAATAAGGAACTAGTGCCTGACCACTCCCGTATTATTATTATTATTATTATTATTATTATTATTATTATAAAAAAGTTTAATATATGTATATACATTGTTATGCTGTCTCTATAGAATAGTATAGTCGCGTCGTTAATCTCGTCTGTGTCTGCGCGAAGGAGGGTGAGGTCAGCGATGATGATGCTGACCCACGATATATATATACATATATATATATATATATATATATATATATATATATATATATATATATATATATATATATATATGATGTGCTGCATGATGATCGCGATCATAATGGACTCTGGTCGAACAAGGTTCACCAGCGCAGGAACGTCCAGCTGTGCGCGTAGCCGGAGGAAGTAGTTGGTAGAAATCCGTCGTGACTTCGCAACAGACTTTGTTTTGACCTAATGAGCGTGGTAGTGGTGGTGGTGGTGGTGATGATAATGATGATACTGTTACGAGAAGTTACCACTAAGATTACTACTGGTGATAATGATGATTATGACGATGACGACGATGATGATGATGGCGCTGATGACGTTAATGATCGATGTCGACGTAATGGACGCCTGCATTTTGCAATACGATTATCTGCTTCCTGCTTACTTGGTGCCGCCCCCCCTCTCTCTCTCTCTCTCTATATATCTCCGTCTCTTGCGTTCGCTCTCGCTCTCAAGTTTTCGCTAGTTCCCGTCTGATCTCAATGTTGTCTGTTCGTTAGTTCGTTGGTTCTTCGATTCGAATCGTCGATCGTGAGAGACATCGGCTTTTGCGTTGTAAAAGTCGCGTTTCTCCTCGCGATCGTTTCCGCTTTATGTTTCTACTGTTTGTGTGTCACTCTATGAGACAGTGTCTGTTTGTCTGCCGGGCTTGCCGGCCGCCCAGCCAGTCGGATAAATGTTCATCCGTCCATCGTCCCCAAAAAGTCGCTCTGCGGGCGATCCCGAAATGAGGTCGGAGACCGCTCCACCGTTGTTGTTGTTGTTGTCGTTCTTGTTGTTCATGTCGTTGTTGTTGTTCGTGCTGTTGTTGTTGTTCGTGCTGTTGCTGTTGTTGTTGTTAAGGAGCTCGTGCTTAACGGCGACCCACAATAACGTGCCCCGAGTTAAGAGATTGCAATCACTTTAAATTGAGGAAGTCTCTACTGTCTGTCTGTCTGCCGCCGCCTACCTGTGGTTCTCGTTTGGCCTATTTCTCTTTCTCTCTCTCTCAGGCCATTCTCGGTGGCCTTCTCGAACTCCTAACCTATCTATCTATATCTGCGCCAGCCAGTCAGTCAGTCAATCTGTCCGTTCTGACAGACTCTGATGAACGGTTTACAGGTTGGATACGTTACGGCTCAAACGTCTAGTAGAGACGTCGTCGTTTTTAGCAGATCTATTCCTTCTGCCCACCCATCGTTACGGCGTTGAGGCGAACTTATTCGATTGCCAAATACATGCAAAACGGATCGGTTGAGAGAACTAGCAAGCAAAGGAGAGAAAGAGAAAGAGAGAGAGAGAGAGGAGAGACAATGGAGCCGGAGATACTACAGATCAGCGAATCGAGTTCGAAGTATTTTGATCTGGCTAAGGCCGACTGAAGAGTGAAGGCGATCTTGGTCAGTGAGGGCCGTCGTAATCGACTTCAACGACTAGGCCGACCCGGATTTATTGTTACCGTTGCTCCTGCTATTTGTTGCTGCGGTTGTTGTTAGTATTGACGGAAGTAAACTCCTCGTCGTTGTCGTTGTTGGTACTGTTCTTATCATGATCGCCGATGACGGTCCCTTTATGTAGGTTAATTAGATCACACCCAGCTTTGGCCATGTGGCCGAAAAGCACTATTGACATGCTTACGTTAGGCTGACCGCGGCCATATCCTCAATGTAGGCCGGTTGGTTATTCTGTTTATTTAAAAGTGTCCAAATTCGTCTTTATCCAGCGCCAGAACTTATCTGATTACAAATAGAGGTGCACGTTTCGTCATAATTTGGTTTGCAGTTTGTTACAACAAGCATTTTTCTTAGTAGAATTGGGAGAGTAAACCTGTAACATGACGAATATTTGTTTTATCGGTGTGGCTGACCAGACAACGTTTTCCAAAAGAAGCGATTGTGAGTCGATGCTTTGTTCGATAAAGTACAATAGTCATATTGAGGAAACGGGGCATGCGAGTGTATCGAGCCTTTCAAGTTCAATAATTTGAAAATTCCCCGTTACAGTAAGTAAACACAGGTTTTTAGGGAACGCAAAGGAAGAAAAATGCTCAAACATTTTATCACATGCGTTCAAAGATAGTAGATGGGATTTTTTCGCTCTGGGTGACGTCTAGTTAATCTCGTATAGCAATGTCATTGCGTGATGGACCCTATTTCTGTGGGACTACACTCTGGAACTTCTACCAAGTTTTATTTGTAGACTACAAGCGCAAGTTTCTGCAGAAAAAGTTACGTCTGGTTGTTATGTGCAAAGAACAGCGACAGTCGACCCACGCTGTTGGCAATCAATTGGCCGTAAAGCCTAAACTCGCTGAAATCAATCCCCTTCAGCGGAAAATGTCTTACATATCCGATCAGCCACGTCGATACAATAAATATTAGTGGTAATAACTGTCACTGATTAACAGGACATCTTCGCCCCCATTCTAATGGCAAAACTGCATAAACTAACAAGTTTACGACTTCCTCTAATGTGCGCGTCAAATTTTGTGACGTCCTCATACTGAGTATACAAATAACATTGTTACTTAGACAATTGCCCGCTGGTCTCGGTATACCGTTCGAGAGAGGCAATGCAGCGATCTCTTCCTAAGAGCCAGGGATACAGTTGCATGATACTTCGAACTCGTTTGAGAGCAGAGTCGACAGATGATGAACTCTGTGTGCTCCTGGTGGAGTTTTGTCAGACTAGGTAATGATAGCCATGAACTATGACTCTAGTTTAGACGTGGCGATTATCACATGCCATATCAGACCGAGAGTGAGAGAACATGATTATATTCTGCTCTGCAACAAGTTAGATTTGTTTATATTTAGTTTTTTCCTGAGTAATTCGAGGCAAAGCTTTGGAATGATACTGTACGCGGTGCGGTACCATGAGGTAAGTCTTTAATCTCAATCTAATTATTCCAGCAACCGGAATACAGCCTGACGTGCGGTACACGAAGCCGCTTCTCGTTTAAGTAATTGACATAAAAAGAACAAATTTATGTACATTGCGAAACACCTTTCAAACAAGGTAAAGTTTGCCCGAGTGAGGTGTCCGCATGCCTTGTCAAGTCCATAAATCGGCCTTAGAACAACCTTGAGGTAAACAAGCCAATGCCGTCGAGACGAGTATATATATATATATCAATTTTGTATCTAATGGTTTAGTGTCGTAAGCTGCATATAATGTGAGTATTATATGGTTGGCTTCGTACTTAAAATACAAATAAATGTAGCCTCCATTAGTATCGTTACTTTGTAAGAAGCGCAAGCGTTATCACCGAACTTAAATGGTTACAAAGTATTTTACCCGCAGGTGAATGTCGACAACAACAGAGCTGCACCTGTTTCCACTTTTGACAAGCCTTTTAGCCGAGTCGGCTGCCTCACTGGATATATGCTAATATTTCCTTACGTATTATATGTGCATAGTTGAAGGTCGCACTAAATAATAGAGCTAACGAAATTAAGGTGCAACCTATCTGTATTTATGATCGTAGACGAATTAGGTAAGAGTTTTCGACGCGATGGAATGATGAAGATGGCCGGCGACTCTAGTTTTAGAAGCTGCGGTCTCGATCCTGCCGCGACGCATACCCGAGAATGCGATATTTCTAAGATTTGTAGATTTGTGCAAAGTAAGTTGATAATTGTTGTAAAGTATTTAGTTAACTAATTACCTATTATTTTTATCATCTTAACATGTTCTTGCTTCTTTGTGGCATTTTCGCATCCACACAGATGGTGAAGGAGCACGCGTTCGAACGTCTTCAGCTGAATGCAATGCGCAAGAACGACATCCTGCCGAAAGCTCTACAGGAGGCGGCCTTCGCTGAACTTCGCGCCAAGCCTCATGACACATCCTTAAGTCGTGTGCACAACCGGTAGGCGGTCCTGTTAGCTTCATACTTTACTAAATACTTAATTTATTGATTCGTCTAAACAGGTCGATCTTGATAATTTGCGTTCCGGAGAGCTTCTTCTTAGCCTTATGGAAAGAGATACAAAACTCCAATGTTTAGGGGAGTATAGTCAGGAAGCACCTTGACGTGTTAGCTAAGAGAGCTGGTTCTGCTTAACGGCAGACGATAAATCTTAAATGCACGTGCTGAGAAAACTTGATTTCATTCGACTGGGGAGAATGATTAACCAACTCGATCCGGAGGCAGATGTGGGTCTTCGCAACATCCTGCGAACGCATATGAGTACGCCCAGTAAGAAAGTCAGTACGGCAGGCGAATGCGAGCCCTCGGAGAGCGTAACCTCGGTAATTCAAGGCATCCCACAGGTTTCTCAAGGGGTTTGCAGAATATTTCAAGTCTTCAATAGACTAGCTGATAACGGTTATGGCAAAAGAGGTCCCCCAGAATAAAGGTTAGAGGAGCAAAGAGGGACAGACACTTTCTCGATAAGAGTCCGTGGACAACCCCAGCCTATTGATCTGTGAGAGTACCTGCCACTTCTTGTGATGACCCGTAGCACTGTTCTATGAAGATCTGACTCAGTAGAGAGTGAAGCTTGGGGGGGAGGTTGGTTTAGTGGGTTTGGGTTTTGACGGACTGTCATCCAACTGTCGGGGTCGAGTCCCACACTGCTCGAGACAGAGATTTATAGCGATCGTGCGTAACTGCATTTAAACCTTCTCCACAAAAGAAAATCCAAGGCGTACCATTTTGAGCAAAGTGCTCTGTTTGACCGCTTGGCGGGAGAAAGCAAAAATAGGACGCCAGCTGAAGGCCACGCAAAGTACGGACCACGTGGCTCGTGGGAAGGCCTATATAAAACTGTGCCTTACGGTCACAAACACAACAAAGCACGCCAGCTAGAAGGAGGCTCGACTTTAAATTCACACTCTTTCGTAGAACGCCATATATATAAATATATATATATACATATGTATATATATATTTTTTTAAATTATATATATATATATATATATATGTATATATATAATTTTAAAAATTGAACTAAGTCTTCCGGTTTGTTTTGCCTAGAAGCGCCATTTATCCGCTACACGCAGCCCAGTGGCAGCGTTTATTGGTTGAGTTTGGTTTCAATAATTGAAGAATTCTGGAGATATTTTAAGGATTAGTTGCAACCATCTTGGCCGGCATGCGTCAGACGGCTGGCAGCGTTTCCAAAACGGTTGAATTCCCAGCAAGTCGGGAAATGTCTGAGTTGAACCTTCACGCGATAGCAGAAGGACCTAGATTGCTTCAAAGAGTGAATACAGAAGACGAGGCATAGGCGTATGGTTACGACATCGAGACCAAAATTCGATCCTATATATATATATATATATCAGTTTGGATTTCGCCATGCTCGGTCAACGGATGCGGCGCTTGTGGAATTGTGGCAGTACGTTGTTGACACTAGGTAGAGGCTAATAAGATCTGATTGGGTGTTTTTCTTGATGTGGCGGCTGCTTTTAATTACCTTGATCATAATGTTTCTGTTCAAATGTTGACACACCAGGCGGCGTGCCCTCAACGGTCCAATGGTTTAACTTTTACCCTACGGGTAGAACACAAGCCGTCAAGATCGGTACGATGGAATCGTGCTTGCATAGTGTTGACATGGGAACACCGCAAGACTCTGTTCTTGGTCATTTTATGTTTATAGTTCTGCTGAATTTTATACTTTTGAAGATCAGGCGTGACAAGTTAGGCAAGGCGATAGTCTATGCCGAAGACACAACAATTATTTTTAGAATCGATCCACATGACATTAATGGCGGAGTGAGTAACTCTATTACCCTGGTGGATCACGTTATAAAAACGTTCAATGAGTTTGGATTAGTCGTTAACATTAGCAAAACGAATGTCATATTGTTTCGCCAGGCTAGGAGGCTAATTAGCGTGCCAACGTCCTTCTAACTCCGATCACATGTGGCGAATCACTCCTGTCTGTTCAAGTGTCTGTGGGTGACTCTTCATGATAAGCTATCGTGGCAACCGCACCTAGGTTATATAACTCTTAAATGCTATGCGGTCATTTCAGCTTTACGACGGATGAAACAGCTTGGGGTTCCCATGGAGGGCCTGTTGATTGCGTACAATTCACTGTTTACGTCCATCCTTTGCTAAGGAATTCTCCTGTGGGGAGGTGGGCATCATGGCATTCTCCGTAGGGCAAAGGTCATACCAAATGACGCATTAAGGGCAATTTTCTCTAGACACCGGAGTGATTATGTAGGGGACTTGTTGATCACCCATGGGCTTCTACCAGTTGCGAAGGTCTATATTCTGCGTGCAAGTACACTCGCATTCAAAACAGCTCGCGGAGAGAGAAAAAGAGTTAGGACGCGGAGGAAAGCTACGATATTCAAAGTTCCCAATATTCAAAAAAGGTCAGCTCGCAAACCCTAAAGTGCCGGTTGTCCGAGATTTAGAGTTCGCTACCTAGCAGTCAAAGATCTTGTACTTCCCTGAGAATATTCAAGCAAGAGTTAAAAAAAAAAACCTCATGTGTAGCTGATGAACTCTCATATGTGGTTACTTCTATTGTTAGGCTAGTGGCCACTAGATAGATTTGCAGTTTATCGCATTGCGACTTATCGGGACTCCTGACTAAAGCTGATGTGATGATTGTGTGTTATAGGAACACGCTCTGTGGTGAATCTGTTACTTGTGATGTTACATACAATCGTTGGAGTATATCATGTTTATGTTTTCACTCTATTATAGTATATCACCTTTATATCAAATTATTATTTTTGTATATATAATATATCTGTAAAACTCAAAGGTACCATGAGCCGACAGAAGAATGTATCTGTAACAGGTGTGGGAGAGCTTGTGAGAGATATCATGCGGGCGGGGAAGTGCTCCAGAGTTGAATCACTGGCCAGGCTGGCTCAGTGACCGTGTTTTTATGTATAATATTTGACTATACATATACCTAACAAAATGATTAAAAAAGAAAAAAAAACTTTTTTTGTGAGAACCCAAGCATTATAAGATGCAGTTCCGATAATAAACCACGTTGTCAATCAATATATATATATATATATATATATATATATATATATATATATATATATATATATATATATATATAACGCTGTTATACGTCGTTCTACTTTGCAGCTGTGTAATCACGTCCCGGTCGCGCAGTGTGAACACTCGCTACCATATGGCACGTATGGCGTGGCGACATCTTGCCGACTACAACAAGCTTAGCGGCATTCAGCGCGCAATATGGTAGAAAAGAGGACAGGAGTAGCCTTCATTTGCCGAACTCTTCAGTTCCGCAGGCCCGCTCAACTTCGGGCAGTTACGGGCGCTGCTAGTGAATAGCGAAACGAAAACAAATCTTAATAATATTAATAAATAAGCTGTTGTTTTAGTCCAACGACGATTGACGATGTTGTGCTGAATCGTTTTTTTTTTTTATGGCAATCGATTTTTGCAATCATAGCCGTAGTTATGTCGATGCAAGTTAAATTTCATTTTGAATTATTATTATTATTATTATTATTATTATTTGGATAAGCCGCTGCTGTCGCTGCTATTTTACCCTAGCTCCTACGTGTACGTTGTCTCGAGGCCACTAAAGAACAACATTAAGGATAGCGAGCTTGATTTACTGGAATTGACAGTTAAGTAGAGTGGACTGGCTGCCAGCAGTTTAGACTAGGTACTGTTCCGACTAACCCCCAGCCAACGTTAAATGTTGGCTGGGGGTTAGTCGGAAAAAGTTTAGACCAGGTAAGTCAGCAATTGCGCGATTTACTCATTATCATCACATTTATTTGATTCATATTGAGTATGCATACAACATATTTTACTGTAGGCTTTATAATAGTTTAGTTGTTCCTAAGTTTACGTATTGTTGTGAGGTTTGGCGGCCTTGCATAGACGAACACGTTGAAACAATGGAAAGTGTACAAAGGAAATTCCTTCGTCGTGTCTTGTTAAGGTGTATTATTATCCGAAATTCGATTGTGATAAGCCTTATTTGGGAACTGAAGAACACTATCCCATGTGTAATCGTATTATAAATCATCAAATATATTAAAATATTTTAGCATTTGTTTAAACAATCTTACAAGCCGTAACCCCATCTCGTCAAAACAAATTGCCAAGACAGATTGTGTAAATAACACGTTTTCACACACACACACAGGGCACAGCGAACTCAAAGTGCTAGCGGCGCAAATGTCGGCACCGAAGTAAATTGACTGTTGAGTCTAGGTAACGGTTTGTAAAATGTACATATTGTAAATATACCTCGCATTAACAAATAAAGGTGCACTTAACTTAATTTGTACCTATACTGCATTAACTGATCTCGGCATGTCATTCGAGAGAGGCATCGCAGTGATCTCTTCGTAAGAGCCAGGTTAGTAGACGCGTGATACCTACTGTACGCTTGAGGTCACTGTGAGCTCTGGTATATCAGGTTTCTGCTGATTATACTAGAGCTCACCGTGCCCTCAAGCGCGTTTCTGTCTAATGCGCGATTTACTAAACGCGTATAATTCGACAGAAGTGAATGGCCCCTGTTTTGATGGTTTGAAGATGTACTTTATTGACCGAGTTAATAAGGGGTTAGGCGAGCGGTACTTCACATGCCATCTTCCCTAACTCCCTAATGAACTCTCCAAATTTCAGCCTGTAAAAGCGTTTTGCTTCTTTCTTGAACGCTTAGAAGCGTTTGCTTCTAGTAGACAAAGCGGGAACTTACTTCGTGAGCACGGTTTTAGTAACAGTACTTGAGGTACTCATCCCATATCGTCAACTATGAAACTTGCGTTGACAATACGCACTGCGAGAGACAATAGTTGCCTGTAATATTTTTCTCACGCGGATTTTTCTTCACTGCCTCCACTCTACACACCAGATCTTGGATAAACCTCTTCGTTCTGCCGCAGCTAGGACCCAGCATTGTTAGCTATCCTCCAGGCCTGCGCATACGCAATTTTCTCTTTAAAAGCATAATCTGCAACCCAGCCCGTGCGTACAGAGCTTGAGAACTAGACAGGAGCGAGCCTTAGTGCAGAAGACTGTAGCATCCAATGCGAGGCACTGGTCACGCGCCTACATAGGAAAAATAATCATTTTTTTTTTGTTTTGTTGTTATTAGTCTAAGGCCTTGACGCTCCATTTTGTTTTTCAACTAGGCATTTCGAAAGATTTTTCTCCACTCATTGAGGCCCCCGCAGCATCTTGATAGTGTCAATTTCAATTATTTTTTCATTTCGAGATGTGCCTATAGCGATAAGTTCGTATCTACATGCATCTACATGGTATTTTCATTATTTTTTTTATTGGGTGGGGATTGGGTACTACGGACGTAACGCGGACAATCGGGCAGATCATGCAGACGTCGAACGGAAACACATTTCTAAGGCAGCGAGGGGAGGAAGCCTGGAGGTACTGATGTGTATGTATAAGGAGTTCAATCTGTACATTCACTGGCTGGCAATAAGTTCAAAACAAAGTCAATACTGAATGCTATAAAAAATGATTAATGTTATTGCA